>JAHBCN010003517.1:0-74278 GCA_019359885.1 Listronotus oregonensis | reverse complement strand
AATTTTTTTTTTTTTTCAAATGGAAAAAAAAACAAAAATGTTTGTTAAATAATAATATGTTATACATTTTCTTAAAATGTATAGAAACAATTATGACGAATTCCATAAAATTCGCACTTTAACTGGACCCAAAATTGCAAAATCCTTTTCGAATACCTCCAACTCATCTTTTTCATTAAGTAGTACCTCTAAGATGTTTTCATGCGCGAACCAGAAGAAAATACAAAAATTTAATTTTTATGCACTAAATAAAGGTTTTTGGGAAAGAATATTTTTGGTGGTTTATCACGCCTTAGCTAATTACGCTGAAAATAAAAATTTCGAAGACGTTTAACAGGCAATATTGATACCAATAGTTTTGTAAATATCTCTACATACAGGGTTGTTTCAGATAGTTTAAGTGGTTATTCGTACAGCCAAAGCGTCGTTTTACTACCGTTTAAAAATATATAAGCGGTTACTTAGCCCGAAAATAGTCATTTTCGTTTTTTCACGTTTTGGTTAAATATCGAGTGAAATCGACCTCTGTAGGTGAGGCATACCTACTATATTGGTACCAATGGCTTTTTTGTGGGCCCTTATATGCACCCCGACCCTTTACTAAGCCCAGCGAAGCGCGTTGAAAACGTTATAAGCGGTTATTCAGCCCGAAAATATTCGTGATTTCGTTATCTTTCACGATTTGGTCCAAATGGTACTAATGGCTTTTTTTTGATCCCTTATATGCAATTCGATCCTTTACTAAGCCTACAAAGAGACGTAAACTGAAAAATAGGAATATAACCCAAAAAAGCAAAAAAAGGGCCATCAGCTAGGTGATTTGTCAAGTGTAGCACCTTGAACGTGCCCGACTGAGGCTCCTAAAAGGCCAGACTGTCTTTTATGGGTTCATAGAAAGCCATTGGCACCAATAATATAGGTGTACCTTACCTATAGAGGTTATCGTGAAAAAGACCGAAAAAACGGCTTTTTTCGGGCTAAATAATCGCTTATAGCATTTTGAACGCGGTTTGCTGGGCTTAAAAAAAAGTCAAAGTGCATAGTACGGGCCATAAGTATGTATTGGTATTAATATTGTAGATGTGCCCCACCTACAGAGGTCGATTTCACTCGAAATTTGGACCAAATCGAAAAAAAAACGAAAAAACGGCTATTTTTGGGCTAAATAACTGCTTATAGTTTCTTGAACACGCTTCGCTGGGCTTAGTAAAGGGTCGGGGTGAATAGTAGGGACTATAAGGAAGATATTAGTACCAATATAGTAGGTGCGCCTCACCTACAGAGGTCGATTTCACTTAAAATTTGGACCAAATCGCGAAAAAAAACCTACTATTTTCGGGCTAAATAATCGCCTATAGCTTTTTGAACGCGCTTCGCTGGGCGTTGTAAAAAGTCGAGGTGTATAGCAGGGACTATAAGGTAGCTATTGGTACTGATATTGTAGGTGTGCCCCACCAACAGAGGTCGATTTCACTCGAAATTAGAACCAAATCGTGAAAAAACAACTATTTCGGGTTAAATACCCGCTTATTGCTTTTTGAACGTGCTTTGCTAGTAAAAAGTCGGGGTGCATGGTGAGGACTATAAGAAAGCCATTGGTGCCGATATAGTAGGTGTGCCTCACCTACTGAAGTCGATTTCACTCGGCATTTGGACCAAATCCTGAATGCAGTAAAAGGCAGTAAAACGACACTTTGCCTGGACGAATAACCTTTTAAACCATCTAAAACAACCCTATCTAACCTAGTTTAACGGTAAAGCTGTATTCTAGAGATATTTACAAAATTACTGGTACCAATATTGCCTGTTAAACATCTTCGGAATTTTTATTTTTAGCGTTATGAGCCAGCAAAAATATCCTTTGCCAAAAACCTTTATTAAGTGTATAAAAAAAAATAAATGTTTATATTTTCTTTTAGTTCGCGCATGGAAACATCTTGTTAGAGGTCCTACTTGATGAAAAAAATGGTTTGGGAAGGTGAGTGCTCAAAAAAGCGATTTTGCAATTTTGGGGTCCAGTTAAGGTGCGAATTTTTATGGAGTTCGTCATACGCAAAACCTGCTGGAACATTTTTTTGTGTTTAAAAAAAAAGTAACTATAGTAGCTTTCTCTTCAGAAAGTTAAATGTGTTAAGAAATTCTTTGTGTGTGGTCAAAAAAATCATATCTTTTGATACGAAATATGTATTGCTTTTTGGATACTGAAACACTCTATTATAACCTTTTAGCAATATAACCCTTACCCAACAAGATTGTCAAATTTTACATGTACAGTTTACAACTAACAGCTACCTAATTAGGAATTAAAGAGCAGTGCGAAATAACATTTAAACACCGTATGGTAAGAAATAACAAAATTCTTACCCAAAATAGCAGCACCAATAAGCTTGCATCGGGATTCGTCCGGGGCGATAGTGGGCATCTGACACACATCTTTATGAAGATACATAAATAACGAATTTTTTCCAAGGTCACCTCCTATGATTATAGACTTAAGGGGATGTCCATATTCCGTCATTCGACTTATAATATATCTTGTGCTATACTAAAAAGAACTGTATATTTAGTCATAAAATTAGAACGCAGTATCATTGTTTGCACAAAACGCTGGTGAAATTTAGCCAGTGCTGTGCGTAATGTTATTTCAATAGCATAGGCATCATCCTACCATTTGTTTAAAATTGTGCGTTTTATACAACTCTTAAGACTGCAACCACTTAAGTCTTCTAAATGTATGTTTTTTTTTTTTGAAGTCACGTTGTGCAAGGTAGCACTCACTACCTTCTGTACACGAATATTTTACTGTGCAATTTACCTACTAATCTAAACCTTCTAATTTTGTGCAAAATACAGCAAAAGTTAATTTGGGTAAATTAACAAAGAGTCTCAAACCGTTTTTTATACACGTACCAACTTATAAAACCAATTTTTTTTAATAAGGATAATTACATTTATGTTAAAAAAAGTTTTTTGTATGGTAGTAAATCAGAAACATACGCTAAATTGCTTTAAACTTGATACAATTTGCTATGGTAGATATCTATACCGAATTTAAATTAAAAAAAAAATACAAATAACTATTTTATTCTTATAATTACAAACCATTTTCAATTTCTTGCTTTTATTTTTAAAAGCGCACGCTAAAGTTACTTTGAAAGTTGCATTTTCACCAACCGTGTTCAAACATTTTTAAACACTATGTGCAAAAATTTGCACACATTATGTTTAAATTATAATTAACGATCACTGTCCTGTGGCATAATTTTTTTAACTTTTCACCTTTGGTTGCCATGTAACATATTTGTTTTAAAACTGACTTTGCTAAAGTCAACTTCTTGTTTTAATTTTGGTATTTTTTCAACAATTTAGTAAGATATTAAATCCTCAGTCGACCCTATGAAAATAATCAAGGGATGGGCAAATACGTCTTATTGTGTATTACCTGAAACATCTCGAGGTAACCCATAAAAAGCTTATGGCTTAAAAAAAAAAGAAATTGTTCTCTAAAGCTGCGGCGCGTAATAGACGGCTGTAAAAAAAAGACTTTCACACGGTAAAAATATAAAAACCCCTGCATGCTCAAGTTACTTGTGCCAGTCGCCTTTGGCTCGTACCAGCAAACCGCCACGCTTGTATACAAAGAGTATTTTTTTTAACTTGTTGCACAATGTACTATATTAGCATATATATGTCGCACTTACATGGCGTAATTGTCCATTTCATGAACTAAAAGTTCATTTCCGAAATGAAACCAGATAGTGTAATAATATTTTATTTTACCATCTGAACAATATTTTTGTTCAGTTTATCAAATAGATATACCATTTTTTCACTTGGTGAAACGAGACGGTATTGTAGCATCTGACCACAAAAATCATCCAGTTCCTGTACTGTATATTTGGCATTTATCTATTTACTGTAATACAATATAATAACCCAACATTTTTGTTAGTTGTGGTTATTTTTATAGTATAAAAATTATCTTTGATATTAATCATTTTTGTTTTAGTAGTTTAATATAATGTTCATGCCATTCAAAACACCGACGACCGATTGTTTCACTAAGTAGACAAATGCCAAATGTTCAGTGCAGGAACTGGATGATTTTTGTGTCCAAATGGTGCAATATAGTCTCGCTTCTTTAAGTGGAATAATTACACATCCATTTCATAAACCGGACATAAATGTTTTATTATTTTTAAATTTTGTTGTATACACTAAAGTTTTCTCTTAGGTTGTAGACAGAAAGCAATAGAGGACAAACGCATAAAATATTACAATAGATAAAACTTTAATTTCTGTACTGATAATTGTCAAAATTCGTACCTGAATATGTTTAATGTACCTAACAACAATTTAGTCATTGAATAATTTAAAAAAAGCCCAATACTACTTTTAAATTTAATTGTACAGAATACAGCAAATAAGGAAATTTATTTAGGTTTAGAAAAAAAGACAATAAAATCAGTTTTGGTTTATGTGTAATTGGTTGGAAAAAAGGGCGTTGGGCACCACTTGTAAATTGTTATAAAAAGCCCACGTTCCACTAGGCTATATGAAACTCATCTCGGGTGAGGTTGTTGAAATGATAGCTTGGTTTGACTTTGAAACTTAATTTTTTTTATGGGCGCCAGAAATCCCAAGGCACTATATAATTTAATGCGACAAATTAGGTAATTAACAAGTTATGAATTTAGCTTTAAAACTATCTTTTAAAGAGACTTTAAAATGCCTTGAAATTTCGTTTGCTTGCAAAGAAAGGGAGATAGAAAGATATTATAAATTACAAATAATTTATTAAAATTATAATTGTGTTCACAATATTTTAGTTCTTAAAAGTGAATCAATATTTTGATTGAAATTTGATATTATTAGACATTTTTACATATTTGAAACATCTTCAGAATGGCATAATGTGTTATTTGGATGTGTCACCTTTTCTCAACTATGCTTTCTGTGTATGTATTGACTAGAGGATACTTCCCAGTGCAAGGCAGCTCTGTCCTGATGATGAAAGTTGTCTCCTGAGGTTAGAAGGATCTGACTGTGGAGACCTTGTTTTGGGATGCAGGGAACCTATGCCTGGAGTTCCTCGGATTGGCCTTTGTTGATTTGAAAGCTGTTGACTAGGTGTTATATCTCTTAGGTTCTTGACAGCCTGAGAGTTTCTTCCGCCATTGGATTTTGTTTTACATGCAAAAAGGATAAATGTCTAATTTCTAGTATAAAATTAGAATAAAAATAAGATATCCCAAGAACACTGGTAATAGTACACCAATCTCCTTGTTTTACAGATATGAAATAAGTTTATATCGGTAATAAAGTTACAGAAAATATATTATTAAGCTGAACGACAAATTATTTTATCTTAGTTAAGTAATGAACGGTTAAAAAAATAATAAAAATTATCGAGAATCTCCCTGTATTCTTCTCCTTATTCCAGGTAGAAGTAACCCAAATTCGGAAATAATATTCCAAATTATTTAATTTCTTATAACTAATAAAATTTGATTTATATCGTCAGAGGCAATTTACTAAAAATAGATATGAATTTACATTAAAAAAAAAAAAACAACTTAAAATAATTAAATAGCTGACGATAGATCTCTCCCTGCCTAACCCCACTATGATTTATGCTGTCTGATACTTGCTAATTCATAAAATTTTACACGAGTTGAAGATAAAATAAAGAGAAATTTAGATACAATTCAGTCAGAAGTGGAGAAATGCTCGGTACCGTTACACAAATCAAGATATGGTAA
This sequence comes from Listronotus oregonensis, assembly GCA_019359885.1. NCBI lineage: Eukaryota > Metazoa > Arthropoda > Insecta > Coleoptera > Curculionidae > Listronotus > Listronotus oregonensis. The sequence continues at coordinate 68,516 of JAHBCN010003517.1, read as the reverse complement.
GTTTTCCTCAAACGAGATTTAAATTATTAAAAATAAAAAATAGACATAAAAAATATCGAAAATTTAATAGGAAAATGGAAAACTTACCATACTGTACTTAACTTGTTGATGCACTAGAGCATGTCTCCTCAAAACTGCTTCAAATTTAACTTTCATCCAGGACTCGTTGTTTCGTTTATCTGGTCTCTCTTTGGTTAGATTTCTCTAATTTACTCCTTTCCTAAAATCATAATTGATCGGCAGAAACTGATTTTTAAATAGATGATTCGTGTGATATTCTTTGCAATATTCTAGTGAGTTTATCTTTGACGAAATTGGTAAATTTTCATAAAATTTAGATCAGTTCCCAAAAATATTTATTGTGATAGAAAGATTGAAGTTTGTTTGTTCTATTCTAATTATAAAATTGTTAAAAAGTTGCACGATGACTTGGATTAAACGAGAATTTACCCAGAAAGGTTAAGCTGTTAAAACGTGTTTTGAGGTTATTTTCCTTCAAAGGTATTCAAAAACAACACAAACCCTGGAATCACAGTTTGTAATTCATAATAATTTAGAATAATCTAAAATCAAGTAACATTTACATAAAATGAAATAAGTTTTATAAATGAATATCAAATAGTAATAGCAAAAATCAGACAACTTACCACGTTGAGAAGCAGGAACGAGATGATCCCTTTATTATTTATTAGTACCCAAGTAAGCTATCATATCCCCCACCATATTCTTATATAGCGGCTGAACTTGTATTATATTTCTTCCTAAATATTTTCACCGGCGCATGCACCAAAATATTTTATAAATATCCCAACTTATTAATTAATTATTAGTAGTTAGGATTACAAGAAAAACCTCTAACGAAATATATTTCTTATATTTCGTTACACTCCGGCAACCCACGAAAAAAAATTTCTTTTTGGAAATATTATTTACAAAAATTTTTTTTTTTTTCAGCTTTCTTCTTTTAAACACAAAAACCCAAAAAAACAAATACTCTACCCAAAAATTACTAAAGTGTTTAATTGTCATGCGATAATTAAATAAACACTGTTAATTCCTTATATTGTGAACTTGACTATGCATTTTGTCCTCTTTTTAAAGATACATGCGATAATAACTGTTCCATATTTTAACAATTGTAAAATACAGATAGCGGTAATAAATATTTTACTTGACGTAAAATATAGGTAAAGAAATTAAACATTTTACTTATTGTAAAATATTTCTTTATAAGATAAAGATAAATATACATCACTATCTGCCAGATATATTATGTAACCTCTTGTTACATCGTCTTTCACAAATTAGCAGACTGTGTGATGTATTAAGATATTCACTAGTTTCATAACTAATGACAAGAAAAAATGAAATTGTAATCAGTTATCGTGTGTCCGTTAATTATTTAATTCCTCCCTATTTAATCAAAATTTCACATGTAAAAAAGTCACAATCAATGGTGGTTCAATCTAGAACTGCTACTGGTTTTGCGCATAACCGTTTTCTGTCAGTTCTGATGCCTTTCTCAGCCTTTTATCCCATGCAGGAATAAATTTAAAAAGAACTAAAAAAGCATCAGTTTTATAGGAATCTTCGCTCACAGCGCTTAGCTCCAGAAGAAGTATTCCATTAATTGTAAAACATTTACCTTGATTGCTAAGGGTTTAATAGCAATATGGTTTGAAACATATTATGTAACTATAGTTTACACATCAAATTTGGCTTCTGCCTAGTGTTTCAATGATTTGAAACATATTATGTAACTATACTTATACATTAAATTTGGCTTATGCCTCGTGCTTCAATCCTTGCTCGTTAAGTTTCTATCCTAAATTTTAAAACTTATTATTATTATTATTATAACCGAATTGTTATATAAGGGACTGCACCATAACTATTTTTACTCTCTCATTATTTTATCGCGGTTAAACTTATAGAAAACAAAGCAAGTCAAAGTTCCACAATTTTCTCAGTTTTCCCATGTCCATCCAACATAAAGGAAACAATAAAAATAAGATCAATATGAAATACTAATTAGTCATTATACGGTAATATTAAGATAAAAGTCGATATCGATATGTTTAATGGGGTGAATTTTCCTAATGTCTTTTAAATACTTATTCCTCAATCTCACTTAAGGCATCTTGGAAATCAGAGTTTTCCTCATCTGACATCGCCTCATTGCTTACAAAATTATTTTTGAGGTCACTTATGTGCCAATTTCCAAGATCCTTTCCATTCATATCTTTTAAGTTATATGAAACCTTCGATAATACCTTATTTACGATACAAGGAATGTACTTTGGTGCTAACTTGGCTGTAAAGTCATTTTGAGCATTAGATAAGAGGTAGTTCTTTTTCCAGAGTTTGTCTCCAGCATGATATTGGATGTCTCTTTTTCTTAAATTGTAATATTTTGCATTTTTATGATATGCCTGATATAATCTTTTTCTTACCTCCTTATATAATTCTGGTAGCTCTTGCATATCTTTTACATGATGTAATTTCTCATTAACTATTGGAAAATTTTTTACATTATCGTTAACTTTACCATAGTACAAACCCGATATAGGTACATTTCTACCAAATGTTAGAAACGCAGGGGCAAATTCCGTGACATCGTGTTTTGCCGTTCTTATAGCTTGCGCCACGTTATGAATGTGATTATCCCATTCTTTATGGTTATCGTGTATGTATGATCTAATGCATCGTACTATGTCACGGTTTACCCGTTCTGTATGGTTAGATTGTGGATGGTATCTTAAGTTATAAATGGTTTTTTGCACATCATATTTTTTTAGAAAATTCTTAAAATTGTTACTGGTAAATTGAGTGCCATTATCACAAACAAATATTTGTGGTACACCAAATATCAAAAATATTGAATTTTCTAAGAATTTTATAATGGCTGTTGATGTGGCATTAGACATTGGATGTATCCAAACAAATTTCGTAAACCAATCCACAACTACCAACACATAACGGTTACCCTTTTTGGATCTAACATATGGACCTAGTAAATCTGCCGAATACATTTGGCAAGGAAAATTAATTTCTTTATATTCACCCATTAAACCTGGAGTCGCAATATTCGGACTCTTATTTGCTTGACAAATGTCACACCCTTTAACATATCTATAAACATCTTTCCGCATACCAGGCCAGTAGTAAAGAGAAATTATTCGATATAATGTTTTAGTTATACCAAAATGTCCTGCATTTGGTTCGTCATGGCATAATTTGAGTATATCTCTACGGTTCTTAGTAGGAACCACTATTTTCCATTCTATTAGATTACTCTTTATACCATGTCGATTCGAAATATGTTTATAGAGTATATCATTTTCCACTCTAAAAGTTGGAAATAAATTAGGGTTTTTAGATACCTTTTCTATCATAGATAAATACCATTTGTCAGGAACAATAGTAGATATATCTAATACAGAAACGTCAATATTCATAGCCTCACATGCAATAGACCTAGATAACGCATCCGGAACCACATTCAGAGAACCCTTGCGGTGTATTACTTTAAAATCAAATTGGGAGATTTTTAGTGCCCATCTGGCTAATTTGCCAGTAGGGTTTGTAATATTTTGTAGCCACACTAAAGCTGAATGATCAGTGATTACCGTAAATGAATCACCCTCTATGTAGCCTCTAAACTGCTCTATACCAAAAATTAAAGCCAACATCTCCTTTTCCGAGACAGAATATTTTCGTTGTTGTTTATTTAGGGTTTTGCTGGCATATGCCACCGGGTGTTCAAAACCATCATTTTCCTGAAATAATACTGCTCCCATCCCGGTGTCACTGGCGTCTGTTTGGATAAAAAAAGGTTTGCTAAAATCAGGGCTTGCTAATATCGGGGCATTAGTTAACAGCTCCTTTATTTTATTAAAGGCATTGTCTGCCTCAGGTGTCCAAACTATAGGTTGTCCCTTTTTTTTACCTTTTAGTAAATCTGTAATTGGTGAGGCGACAGAAGCAAAGTCCTTAATAAATCTTCTATACCAGCCGACTAGACCGAGCAATCTTTTTATTTCAGTGGTATTTTTAGGCACAGGATATGCCTTTACAGCTGCCACTTTTTCTGGACTTGTTTTAAGACCATCCCTATCGACTACATAACCTAGGTAATTTAAAGAAGAGCGACAAAAATTACATTTTTCGAAATTGATGGTGAGATTAGCTTCTTTTAATTTTTTTAAAACTCTTTTTAAAATTTCTATATGTAATTCAAAGTTTGGTGTGGCTACTATTATGTCATCTAGATAAACAAAACAAAAATTTTCCAATTCCGGGCCCAATATCTGGTCCATTGCCCGTTGCATTGTGGCTGCGCTATTTATTAGGCCAAATGGCATGACTTTGTACTCAAACAACCCTAGACCTGGGACTGCAAAAGCTGTTTTAGGTCTCGAAGAGTTATCTAGTGGAATTTGATGAAATGCTTTGCGTAAATCAATAGAAGTAAGAAATTTAGCGTCTCTAAGTTTGGACAATATAGAATCTATTCTAGGCATAGGATACGAGTCTTTAATCGTAACTTGGTTAAGTTTTCTTGCGTCATAACATATTCTATATTCTCCTTTATCTTTTTTTTCAACCAACCATAAAGGACTTCTCCAGGGACTCCTTGATGGTTGTATGATACCTAGTTGTAACATTTCCTCAATTTCCTTTTTTAGATATTGGTTCATTTTTGGTGACAGTGGATATTGTCTTTGACAAACAGGTTTAGCATCGCCTGTTTCGATACTATGTGAAATTACATTAGTTAATCCCAGTCTTTCTGTTGAGTCAATAGTTTTAAATTGATTTATAATATTTTTCAAAGTTAATTCTTGTGTAGTTGATAGGTTTTCTCTACCACAAATAAAGTTGTTATTATCAATCATTGAAACTTCAGTATGATAAGTTAAGTTATTAAAATTAACATTTATTTTGTACATTTTTAAGAAATCAACCCCCAAGATTAATTCTTGATTTATATTTGGTACTACCAATACTTTTATTGTCTTAGAAATATTACATACTGTAATTGGTAAATAGGCATAACCCAAACAATCTTGTTGATTTCCATCAGCAGTAGATACAGAAAGACCTGGATCACAATGTATTTTAATGTTTAAACTTTTTAATAGTTTAAAACCATTGGATCCGATAATACAGCTATTTGAACCACTATCTATTAATGCGAGAATATTTATACTATTTACAGATACAGAAAGGTAAGGTCTATTATCGTTTAATTTTTTAGAAAAAATTGGACTTAGGTAAGAAGTTTTGCGTGAAAGAAATGTTTTTACAAAGTCAAGCCAATTTTGCCATTCACTTCGCGAGGTATTTATTTCTTTCCTTTTTTGTGCATCTGATTTTTTGAAGTTCCCTGATTTCCAGGTTTTATTGGGGTATTTTGTTTGTCTGTGGTATTTTGACTGTTGGTGACGTTCACTTGGTGGTGACCGCCACCAGCTGGTACGTTTTTTGAACATTTGGGACAGTTTCCCTTATATACATTTTTTCTCCCACATCCAAAACAAAATAACCTTTTTGATTCTCTACAATTACTATAATTGTGACCACTTTTATCACAATTCCAGCAAATCAAGGTGCTTCTTAATTCAGACACATTTTTGGAGCATCTTTCTTTTATACTATTTGCGGTATGTATATTACTCCTAGGTAAGTTATTATTATTACAAGATACAGCGCTTAAATCAGGTTCTAATAAACCCTCGGTATTTGTTTTTGGTGGTTTATATCTTTCAGACCAGGATTTGGATTCTTCCAACCGTTTACATAGCTTGTTTAAATCCGAAATAGTTAAGATATCTGTCAAAGCTAATTGATTTACGAAATAAGGCAATAAATTTCTACGGATTTGGTCAACACGTGTTTTTTCATCCGGTATATTAGATAATCTACGAAAAAGACCCTCCATTGTAGAAATATATAAAGTTACTCTTTCATTTTCCCCCATAGTTCTATCTTGTATTTCTCTAAGCAAATCTTGTTCATAGAAATAAGGTAAAAAATCATCTTTTAGTTTTTCTATTAAATCATTCCACGTATTAAAGCTATGACGGTTGGTGATAAACCAAGTCCAAGCCTGACCCTCAAATAAGTCACCCGCAGACAAAAATAAGTCCTCATTAGATACGTTCCTACTAACTTTAAGCTCTTCAACCTTTTCAAGAAAAGAGGCAAGTGATTCATTATTTGAACCCGTAAAAGAAATATTCCACTTATATGGCGGTATAGATGATCTATTGGTTGATGAAATATTATGTAAATTTACTGGTGCATAGGTATTGGTGGGTGTAGAGGTAGGCATTTCTGTGTTTGTGATAACACATATTTTACTGTCCAATTCACCCTCCAATTTCGTGATTTCACGTATTAAATGTTGTTTTTCTGTGATTTGTTCTGGCTCTATAGCCAATAATCTTTGAACTCTACCATGCAAATGGGTAAGTCTGTCTTCAATCTTTTTTTGTTCGTTTTGTGCACCAGAAAATTTATCAATCACAATAACTAAATCATTAAAAGTTTCGCGAGCACCCTGAATATCGGAGGCAAAAGGCTTATCGTTAGCAGGTTCTATAAAACTACGGTTAGTAAGTTCCTGCCTTAGACATCCACGAAGTAATTTTCTTTTTTCATCGACACTCAATTGAGTAGCGTTTTCTACATGTCTTAATTCTAATTCATAGGTAAGCTCATTTGTTTTTAAATTATTAACCTCCATTTCTATGGAGATCAGGTAAGGTATGAGTTAAGAACGGTAAGATACTAGTTAAGAAAGAAAAAAAACAAATAAGCTCACTTAGCTAGCCCCAAACCTAAAATACTTATCCTCTGAAGATATTCAAATAGTTGGCAATAAATAGATAAGGTAATTTCGATAAAGAAGGATAGAATACAGGCTCTCAACAATTAATATTTCACAAATTTTGTGAAAGGATAAGATAAATTATAAAGTTTTCGATAATTAATATTTAAAAAAACTTGAGTAAAGATAAAGCATTTAAGTTAAGTTAAGATATCCACCAATTCCTTTGCAAGCGAATCAAAATCAAAAAAGCTATCAGATCATTCTTTCTTTTTGTACACCACAAAAATCCACGTTGGGCGTCACTGTAATTGTTTGAAAAAAGGGCGTTGGGCACCACTTGTAAATTGTTATAAAAAGCCCACGTTCCACTAGGCTATATGAAACTCATCTCGGGTGAGGTTGTTGAAATGATAGCTTGGTTTGACTTTGAAACTTAATTTTTTTTTATGGGCGCCAGAAATTCCAAGGCACTATATAATTTAATGCGACCAATTAGGTAATTAACAAGTTATGAATTTAGCTTTAAAACTATCTTTTAAAGAGACTTTAAAATGCCTTGAAATTTCGTTTGCTTGCAAAGAAAGGGAGATAGAAAGATATTATAAATTACAAATAATTTATTAAAATTATAATTGTGTTCACAATATTTTAGTTCTTAAAAGTGAATCAATATTTTGATTGAAATTTGATATTATTAGACATTTTTACATATTTGAAACATATTCAGAATGGCATAATGTGTTATTTGGATGTGTCACCTTTTTCAACTATGCTTTCTGTGTATGTATTGACTAGAGGATACTTCCCAGTGCAAGGCAGCTCTGTTCTGATGATGAAAGTTGTCTCCTGAGGTTAGAAGGATCTGACTGTGGAGACCTTGTTTTGGGATGCAGGGAGCCTATGCCTGGAGTTCCTCGGATTGGCCTTTGTTGATTTGAAAGCTGTTGACTAGGTGTTATATCTCTTAGGTTCTTGACAGCCTGAGAGTTTCTTCCGCCATTGGATTTTGTTTTACATGCAAAAAGGATAAATGTCTAATTTCTAGTATAAAATTAGAATAAAAATAAGATATCCCAAGAACACTGGTAATAGTACACCAATCTCCTTGTTTTACAGATATGAAATAAGTTTATATCGGTAATAAAGTTACAGAAAATATATTATTAAGCTGAACGACAAATTATTTTATCTTAGTTAAGTAATGAATGTGTTAAAAAAATAATAAAAATTATCGAGAATCTCCCTGTATTCTTCTCCTTATTCCAGGTAGAAGTAACCCAAATTCGGAAATAATATTCCAAATTATTTAATTTCTTATAACTAATAAAATTTGATTTATATCGTCAGAGGCAATTTACTAAAAATAGATATGAATTTACATTAAACAAAAAAACAACTTAAAATAATTAAATAGCTGACGATAGATCTCTCCCTGCCTAACCCCACTATGATTTATGCTGTCTGATACTTGCTAATTCATAAAATTTTACACGAGTTGAAGATAAAATAAAGAGAAATTTAGATAAATTCAGTCAGAAGTGGAGAAATGCTCGGTACCGTTACACAAATCAAGATATGGTAAGTTTTCCTCAAACGAGATTTAATTTATTAAAAATAAAAAATAGACATAAAAAATATCAAAATTTAATAGGAAAATGGAAAACTTACCATACTGTATTTAACTTGTTGATGCACTAGAGCATGTCTCCTCAAAACTGCTTCAAAGTTTTAAATTTCATCCAGGACTCGTTGTTTCGTTTATCTGGTCTCTCTTTGGTTAGATTTCTCTATTTACTCCTTTTCCTAAAATCATAATTGATCGGCAGAAACTGATTTTTAAATAGATGATTCGTGTGATATTCTTTGCAATATTTTAGTGAGTTTATCTTTGACGAAATTGGTAAATTTTCATAAAATTTAGATTAGTTCCCAAAAATATTTATTGTGATAGAAAGATAGAAGTTTGTTTGTTCTATTCTAATTATAAAATTGTTAAAAAGTTGCACGATGATTGGATTAAACGAGAATTTACCCAGAAAGGTTAAGCTGTTAAAACGTGTTTTGAGGTTATTTTCTTTCAAAGGTATTCTAAAAACAATACAAACCCTGGAATCACAATTTGTAATTCATAATAATTTAGAATAATCTAAAATCAAGTAACATTTACATTAAAAGAAATAAGTTTTATAAATGAATATCAAATAGTAATAGCAAAAATCAGACAACTTACCAAGTTGGGAAACAGGAACGAGATGATCCCTTTATTATTTATTAGTACCCAAGTAAGCTATCATATCCCCCACCATATTCTTATATAGCGGCTGAACTTGTATTATATTTCTTCCTAAATATTTTCACCGGCGCATGCACCAAAATATATTATAAATATCCCAACTTATTAATTAATAAATAATTAGTAGTTAGGATTACAAGAAAAACCTCTAACGAAATATATTTCTTATATTTCGTTACAATAGCTATGAAAACAAATATTTTTTTATTAAAGTCGATCATAAAAATGCACTTATCTTTTTCTAGCCTGGTACAATTCAATTACTCTCTATTTCTTATAATAACAGAACCATTTTTTGTGCCCTACTTTAATATGTTTAAAGTAATCTAACATCGTTAGAGTAAAAATATTTTTCCTTCGTTTCACTAGTTTAAAGTTTTGTTGTATGCATTAAAGGTTTCTATTAGGCTGTCGGCAGAAAGCAATAAAGGTCTAGCAAACAAAACAATACAACACTTAAAACTTTAATTCCTGTACCACTTAAATCTTGCGAGAACAAAATAATTAATTACAACTTCCTGCAAAGAACTAAACCCGAAATAGAAATGAAGATATTTAAAGTGAAATCTACCTTAAACACTTCTTTTTGTTAAAAGTTGTGTAAAACTCCAACTTAAATTACTAGATAAAAATAAATTTTAACCGATTTAAAGCAATTTTAGGAATCGATTTTTAAAAATCACTTTTATTAATGTATTATATTAACTATATGGATAAAATATGTAAGAATTCTTTACTTTACATAAATATTTGTCATTAGAAAAGCCAAGCCTATAAAGATTAATATTAAATTAAAAACCGATTTAAAGCAATTTTAGGAATCAATTTTAAAAATCACTTTTATTAATGTATTATATTAACTATATGGATAAAATATGTAAGAATTCTTTACTTTACATAAATATTTGTCATTAGAAAAGCCAAGCCTATAAAGATTAATATTAAATTAAAAAAAATAAAAATAAATTTAACATTTAATGCACTGACAAGACATAGATCAAAAAAATACACTTTGTTGTTACGACCAACATAATTGTGGACCAGGGGAGTAGTGCAGCGCGGGCGGGTGTTAGAGGGGATAAAAGTATTAAGAGATAAGCCCCGCCTTTTTAAAAACAGCTGTTTAATGTCAATGATGTTTCTTTATAAAAAAATCAATAAAACCGGATAGGTACTTACGAATGAAAAGTTACGTCCAGATCTTTATACTCATTTTTTTTACAAACTTGGCAACTCCTCGACATTTCTAAAAAGTTTTTACACTGCACAATTCACTAAAATACTCACAAAAATTAAAAGGTAAATCAAAATGACGCACTCACTAAAAATAGTTATCATAACCAAAACCAATCTCCAATGTCATTGACCGAAACAAAAAACAAACTTATATTATTGACATAACCAATCGGTACTAACAGAGTACACGTGGTGTTTGTCGGTTATTGTTTAACGACCATTAGTAATCTTTGAGTAAGATAAAGATAGGACATACTCCGAATGGATCTACTTGTCAGTCTATCATTTAAAGATTCAAGACGAATTTTGGCATATCAGTGGTGGGGATAATAATTATGGGAAGAGAGAGACAGAGGGATGTTGTCATATCTAATTTTTGTTTACTATTCCGTCTATTCTTTTTTTAGATGTCATTGGGTACCACCATAGATAACCTAACTTTAGATATGTAATGGCTAATCGCATTTATGGCAAGTTTATGCTAGCGCGCACTAAACAAACGATAGTGTCATTTAGCCTGCGTATTTAAAAAGCAGGACCAGTGCCGGACTTAGAATCAATTAAACGCGTGACTGTCGACTTTACACGGTTATATGTCAGTTCAAAAACGACGAAGTTTAAACGCTTTCGGTATATTTAAAGGGTTTTGCTTTGGTTGGCGATCAGTAAAGGGATTGTGTAATACACTGTCACCTGTCGTTTATTTGACTGGACTTACATATGGCCGTACAATATACGGTTTTTGCGAGATTGGAACATACGTATAAACAGAAGGGTAAAAAAATGGTACAAATAACGTTAACTCTTTCCTGCTTATTGTTAGACTTATTTTTCGATAGCGATGAAAGGATATTAAAAATATCTTAAATGTATTTATACAAAACGAGCATATATTTACTAGAGGCAAAGAAAAAAGAATCAGAATATAACCTTTCTCTCTGACTCCAACGAGCCGACTGATCGACGCGGAGAGACCGACCAATCAGCACGCAGAGCGGGGTATATATATTGCTTTCACCGCCCAATGAGCACGTTCGAGGGAGAGAAAGGTTATACCGCTATTCTTTCCTAATTCTGACCTAAACAAGGAAATTAAAAGTTAAGACTTTATAAGAGTATATTTATTAAACATAATTAATGGTTTTAAAACTATTTTTTAGATAAGTAAATTTGGTCAACGAAATATCTAAAAACAATTCTGGTGTGTTTGACATAATATACAAAATAAAATATTACACCAGATTTAATATGTTAATACTATTACAAATTAAAAATACCAGTGAATAAGCTCCTAACTTTTTTTTAAATAAAAAGTACACAACCACTTTAGTCTAATAGAACACAAAAAAGTCAATAAAAGAGTAAAACTTGTTAAGTATCTATAATTATATAGAAATTCTATTACAAATCACTAAATAAGTCAGTCCAAGAACTAAAAAATCTCACACAAGCAGTCAAATTCCATACAAGGCGAAATGACTCAAATTGACAAAGTACGGAAGTGGTCGGCAACAAATGTGTAAATAAAATCAATCTGCTAGTCCGTTCTGCGCATAATTTAAGACCCTAAGTGATGACTACCGCCACAGCGCACGGACACATTTTTTCGCCCATAAAATTTAACTTTTGAACCGCGCATCTGATACCCTTTACCGTTTCATATGAAGGTCAGTGGGAACCACTGACGCAGAATACTACCAGGAATCCGAAAATGTACAAGTATGCAGCAGGTCTTATTAAAAATCGAAAGTTGAATTTGTTTTCGGTGAAATCAGAAAGGACTGAAAGTCACGTGACTTGTCAAAAGACGTCATATTTGACATAATATGATATCCCATGATTTACAAAAACAAGCTACCAATTATTAAGAAATATTCTAAATTACAACATAAAGTTGTAAAAGTAACGTATTTTATAAAACAAAATAAAAAAGAATACACTTACTGCCAGAGACTGCATAGAAGCTAAATATGCAAGAGCCAAAGATTCTTGACTGTGTGTCAATGAAAGGCCAGATACCTAAAAAAAATATAATATAGTTATCACTGTATAATAAAGTGTAATAACATTTTAAATTATGTTTTTAATATAGTAAAAAAAAGTATAAATTTATTATTTTTATACCGAAATGTAAAGACAACCGCGTGATAACGAATTTTTTGGACAATCTGCGGCGAAGCCGCGTAATATTGTTTGTGGCTCGGATTCCACATTGGGCTGTAAGTCCCGTATGGGTGATATAATCCAGACCTAAAGGGGAAGGGGTAGTTAAGAGGTAGCAGTTATTCTTATAACGTCTATGGTGACAACACACGTTGTCTTAAAGGTGCCATGAAATACAATGCCTGCATGTTTTGATACTTGGACAACGGCGCAGAACTGGAAAAACTTTATTTTCTTAATAAATGTGTCATAAGTTTTTAGCATAAAGTGAGTGTTAATAGTTAAAATAATTAAAAATATAAATTACCCTTATAAAAAAAAGTATACTAGGCAATTATCCGTAAAATTATCCTAAAAGTAAAAGATAATGTTTCAAAATTTTAACGAATTAAGGGGGAAGATAAGATATTGTCAAAAACGTCAGCGCCCGCATACCGTTAGTATTCAGGTAGTCTGAGCACTTGGGTCGGGGCAACGTTTCTATTACAATAGGTTTGTATATCGTTTAATCCCATAAATTCTAGGAAAATAATGAGCTTTTTGAGGACGCCAGTTTTATCATACGGACCCGAAATCGCTATCTAATAGTTGTACCGTAACGAATAAACGTGATTATCTCGAAACTGTCTTTTTAAAAACTCCTTGTGCTGTAACTCAAAAAGTTATTGACTAATTATGATTAGGCTGAAAATTTCAATAGTTTGTCTTAATAGTACTATAAATACGGTGTATGTAAAAGCTTAAAGATATCGGGTTAATCTCCAATTTGATTGATTTAATAACATCAGTAAAAACTCTAACCATTTCTGCATTGGTTTGGTTAAGGACTTTTTGGCGTATTTCCAATAATAAAGTAACCTGTCTTTCATGATAAATAATATTTACAATTAATCAAAACACTGTTCGTGACAGAGTAAAAGCATAACTTCTGTAAAGGTAAAAAAAATACTGAAAACTATTTTAAAGTTTGTATTGTTTACACTAAAGAACAAAATAAACAATCGAAAACATAAAAATGCCGTGATTGAAGCATTTATTACCTCTAATTTAAATATTAGTCAAGAAGGATTGGAAATAAAAACCCGTACGGAAAATAAGAAAACGACATAACATATTTAAGTTATCATTTGTCAGTTCCAATTCTTTCAATTTTTTTTTTTGCAAAAACTGTTGAAAAATGGTCGAAAGTTTGGACCTTCGATAAAGCAGCTGATAAACATATAAATTTTAACCTTTTTTACCATTTTATGGGTTTATCCCTTCCTTTGGCATATTAGTAATTAAAGAACAAACCTTTTTTATTTTAGATAAATAGAAAAATTTTGACAGCTGCAGCAGTTCTCGATGCCTCCAAGCAGACGCTTAAAGAAATGTTCTGCAGTGCCGCCATTTTGTAAAAAAATCATGTTTTTTTACACTTTAACAATGTAACAAAATGGTGTTAAAATTATTAAATGATTCAATTATTTTATCACCTTAAAAAAATTATTAAAATTGATTGATTTTACCCTGGTACCTCCCTCCCTTAAAGGACAAAATCGCTCACAACATGAAAATATATCATCTTGTTGGTCACCAAACCCACTTTTCTTTTAAGTGCAATTGGTATTGACTGCAGTAAATACTCTCCGTTGGTTAAAGTAACAGATGTAAAAATAATTAGAATACTTACTAGGAATTAAAATGGTACACTTATGCGTACAAAAGCACAGTGATTTTTCTTTACGATTCTGGAAATCCTAAAAAATCTAGGTTGGTAAGACTGTACAAATACAGAAAATATAACGCAAGACAGCCAAGAACTATTAATTTTTACAAAAATTTAAACCCACAACAAGATAAAACTAACATAACTCACTACAATGCTAAATTGTGCTAAAAGTAAACCACTCTTAGCACAAGTGCTAAAAGTGGTTTACTTTTAGCACAATTTAAACTTTAAAAATCAGTGTCATAAAATAATATTTAAGACATTGACAGCATGCAAAAGTCTTTTTATTAGACCTATAAATTAAAATACTTATTACCATGCCTCTTATCCGAGGATCTGCTAATGGACTTCTGTTCCCATCAAAATCTGGCAGTATGTGAAGATCTTTTGTTAAAAAAGACCGTCCAGGTAATTTATATTGCTGAGCTTTTACTTTTAAAATTTTGTTTAAATACTTATGTATGTGCCTATAAATAGAAATTCAAATTAATTTACAGATTAAGTACAATGCAACAAAAACCGATATTTCGAACTGACTTTCTGATTTCGTATTTAAAAAATATAAAATAGCCATTTTGTGCATTTTTTTCCTTGGATCTAAGGGAATACTTTTTGTGTTTTGGTTCAGGTATGTTTTTCAAAACGGACCTTAGTTTTTTTTTATCTTGGGACAGTCCGCGAAGGCTGATGACCGTGGGTGTCTTCAGTGTGGTGAGAGGGAGTTTCTTCACACGGGACTTAAATATTTGGAGATTGGGAGGAGAAGGAAAAACTTCTGCGGGCAGCAGGTTCCATAGTCTTGATACTCTAGGGATGAAGGAACGAAGAAAGCGGGAAGTTCGGGGCCTCTCTAACTGAACTGTAAAAGGATGCATAAAAGTTGCACTACGTGTTGCTCTGTTGGGAGCTGCCAGAGAAGGAATTATACTGGCCAACTCCTCTGAGCAGAAGCCGTGAAAATACCTATAGAAGAGCGACAGATCCCCTGCAGCTCGACGGTGGGCAAGAAGAGGAAGCCTTTCTGTGAGCGTTGGATCATTAATAAGACGAACGGCTCTTCTTTGAAAGGAGTCCAGAATGCTAAGTGTTGTAGGGGACGCCATTCCCCAGACATGAGAACAATATTCTAAAGATGGTCTGATTTGGAATACATACAGAGTGTACAGATTGGAAGAAGAGAAATGTTTTCTGGCTCGAAAGAAAAATCCAATCTTTTTTAGAGCTGGTTCCATAATTAGATTGGTGAGCGAGTTGCTGATTGCGAAATTTTCTGCTGCTCTGCCTTGTGTATCAGTTTTTGTGGATCCTAGCCAATCCTTATTATGAACATTAAAATCCCCGAGAACGATTACTTCGGCCAATGGAAACTGGGAAATAATATTGTCGATCTTTATTGAAAGGAAATCAAAGAGCTCGTTGTAGGAATTGTCGGACGGGGACCGGTATATACAGCAGATAAATTTGGTAGAAGATCTGAAAGAAAGTTTAAGCCAAAGAATATCAGGCCTACCCGATTCGAGGTTAGAAACCCTAGCACAAGTCAGGTCGTTGCGAACGTAAGCACAAACGCCGCCATGGGGTCGAAAAGATGAAATGAGTTTATAACCTGGAAAAAGGAGGTGGTTGGTTGCTGTTTTGGGACTTACTTGGGTTTCGGTGAGAAATAGTATGTGGGGTTTGGAGGATTGATTGAGGAGTTTACATTGGAGTTAAGCCCACATATATTTGTGAAGGATATCAGACTTTTCGATGGTGGCCCCCCAAATGTACCCCTCGCCCGGAGAACCGAATGGAGTGGTATTTTACTTCCAGATAACTGTACGTTACTTAGTCCCCTTTAGAAAACGTAAATTTTATGTTATACTTAATTTAAATAATTTTTAAGTAATTCTGGATTCTGTCAAAAAAATTATTATATTACTTTCTTTTTAATATGGAAAAAGCCACGGATGTGGACATGTTTATTCCTTTTTAATAATTCTGTAGATACAAAAAGTTAATTATTCTTTTGCTTACCTTAACATTGGTATAAATAAAAGGAAATATACGTTAGAATGTAAAGCCCACATAAGAGAATTAAGAGATGACAAAAAGAGTAAACTAAGGCCATCTTGTGTATAAACAAGAAAATATTTTAAATTGTATTTAAGAATTACATTTTAAAAACTTTGACCTCCTGATTTGAAAAAGATTTAGGTTTTAAATTCACTTTTACCATGTTGGTAAGAATTGTTCTTTATTTTGAGCTGTAAGTCCTAAAAAAATATCTTTTAACGCTATTTACAATCTTTAGATTTATGTAAGGCACTTGACACGACACGATACTGTTTTTGGGAAATACATATATCATATTACAATAAATATATATATATATATATATATTATATATATATATATATATATATATATATATATATATATATATATATATATATATATATATATATATATATATATATATATATATATATATATATATATATATATATATATATATATATATATATATATATATATATATATATATATATATAATATATATATATATATATATATATATATATATATATATTTTGTTTAAGAGTAACTTTCATAAAAAATGATGTAAATTTAATGAGATAAAAATATAGCAAAATATACAAAGTGTCGAGTTCCAGAAGGGTCGCTTTTGGGTTTAATTTTTAATTAATTTAATTAATTTTTAATTATTTTTTAAGTTGTCTTAAAACAATTTGCCGATAATACTACTATCATTTATTTTGCGTAAATTATATTGACACAAAAACTTATTGGGAACATAATATTGTAATTTTAATTAACTGGCTGGTACTAAGTACTTTTAGTTTACGTTTAATTTTAATAATTAATTTATTGAAAAAAATAAATAAATACAGCTAACAAAGAATTATTCATTTAAAATAAATGCATTAATTAGTATAAAATTTACATTACACAAATGAAAATCTTAGGATCAGGAAATTTAGACACTTAGATACCCAGGATCACTTTGTAAATTATTAAAGGTATGTATACTAAGACATTTAACTTTTATTAATAAGAAAATATTAAATTTAAATTTTTCAAAAATATCGCATTATAAAAATACAAGACAAATTATTTACTTAAATAAAATTGCCATTAATTTTATATAATGGTGTTTTAATGAATAATGGTTGGCCACAAAAAATTTAAAGAAAAGTAATACTAAGTTATTTAAAAAGCAGGCTTAATTATTTTTTATAATTATTTGTAACTTTATATTTTTTTATTGACTGTGTTTTAATGACTTTCTTGTTTGTGTAATCATCTTTTATTTCTATTCAGCCGCATGTTTTTTGATTAATTAATTCCTGTAATGAAGTTTAATATAGTTTGGTTCAGTTTAAATAAATAAATAAATAAAGTTACCTGTCCTAAGTGCGTTGCAAATATTTTTTTGGATAGATTTACCATAAAATTATGTTATAAAGTAGGTAATTACATGTTTCCTAAATGTTTTTTGATCTGAGTAACTGCAGGGTGACGGCTTATAATATAATCCATTAAACTCTCAGCGGTGGTCTGACCGCCCTGATTAAGCCACATATCAGGAAGAATGCAATCCTTAAAAGGACCCCACACACCTTTGACAAATACAGGGTCATAGGATAACACAAGATGATGTGATGCTCGAGATCCGAATACTATACCTGAAAAAAATAAATAAATAATTGTATGCTGGTTATAGTTATTTAAAGTATCAATATGTTTTATGTCAAATAATAAAAACTTTTAGCAGCGCTTTTATCTATAGTCCGGTCAAAATAGACCTAAAAATAAGAGTGAAGATACATAAATTTACAATAAGCTAAAAGTAAGTAAAATTGTTTAAAACATAATGAAAAACAACATTTTAAAATTCACCATCGTTCCGTTACGTGGAAAAAAATTGAGTCGGGGTCAAAGGTCAAAAAAATGTTTTTCTCAATTTTCTTTAAAACGGTGAATTTTATCGTAAAATTGCCTTGAACAGAAATTGTAGATCATACAATTATCTTTAAAAATGGTATTTATAGTTTTTTTTCCTTAAAGCCACCGTTCCTGAGATATAACCATTCAAAAATTTGTAAGCGCATTGTATGCACACGTTTCCACGCCACCTCCAAGAAAGTGTACTTAGCGCGTTTTTTTTACGTGATTCTCCTAGTAGGCCTATTCCAGAGATCTGTTGTGATTCTGTTTAATTGAAAACTATTGCATAATAACAGATATTCGCAAGGGTTGGAATTGATAAAGATGAGGAAATTAAAAAACAATAAAAAAAATTATTCTTCTAATTCATAATCTTCAATTACTTCTTCTTGTTGTTTTTCTTCTTTTTTCTTCATACCCTTTTTCTTTTTCACCCTAGGTGTAAGTGAATTGCGTCAATAGCGATGTATCGCATGTCTATTCGTCAGTATCAAACAAATCCTCTGCTGTTGGTGATTCAACGTTATAAACGACCGGCCTCACAGTTCGTGCATGTCAGAGAACAAAACAGTCCAACTTTTTTGCAACCACATTAAGCACTGCATCCCTTTTTACAGCTGCAAACAAATTGTGTTAAGCAGTTTTTCCCGCGCAGGTGGGAGTAAAGTCTGAATGGTTTTAATGTTTTATCCACCAACTTCCAACCCCAATCTTTGGGTCTAGCTGATAACCAGGCCACACTTGCAGTGCACTTATTATTTTGGTAATATACCCGAAAAAAGTCTTGATGAGCAGCACTAGCAACGCACACAATTGAACAGAGAGACAGATGTTGTCTGAAGGTTACACTAGCGTATAAATTAAAGGACTGGGTTTCATTTTACCTGATATTCTCATAGTTATAACTATGTTTATTTTATATTTTAAATGTTAGTTACAATCAACGATAGTAAAATATTTTTACTTATCTTACATACGTGACGTACTTATGCATAAATTGATGCTTACAACTTTTGAATCGTTATATCTTAGGAACGGTGGCTTTTAGAATAAAAATATTGATGCCCTTTTTATAGATAATTTTATGGTCTACAATTTTTGTAAAAAGTAATTTTACGATAAAACTTACTGTTTTGAAGAAAATCGCAAAAAACATATTTTTTGACCTTTTTCGAGTCAATTTTTTTCCACGTACCGAAACGATGGGGAATTTTAGAATCCTATTTTTATTTATATTTTAAACAATTTTACTTACTTTCAGCTTGATGTAAATTTATGTATTTTTAAATGTCTAGATTTGATCGGAGTTTTACCTAATATGATAGTAATAAACATTTTACTTTTTACTTATATTCCAATTTCTATTTTCTATATTATTTTGGACCAGTTCTATACCTTTTACAAATGATTTTTGGTATCTTTATATTAATTATATGTATTTTTTTTATCTCTATGACAGCCTTCAAACTCTTTATTATTTGTAAATACTATAGTCCCTCCATTTTCGATTTAAAAAAAACCTAGTTAGTAATCATGGTTACTGACTTTTTGGACCAAGTAGGAACTTGTTCTAATGATGCTGAATAGGCCTAATTTTAAGCAAAATAACAAATAGAGCAAAGAAAGTTGTTTTATGTTAAAATATGTTTTTTTTTAATCGATTTTCATTTGGTGCCTATTTAAGAAGGGCTAAAGAAAAACAAGTGCGAAAAAATTTAGAGCTCGCGTGCAATCAGAGGCAATTTGTTTATACCGGGTGGTGCGTCGCCGAGCGAAACATAGGAAATCCCATGTAAATTTTAAGGGGGTCAATTATTGGCTCCCCTGTATATTTTACAGAAAAAATGTAAAATAACTTTTTAAAGAGACCAATCTGACAAGACCTTGTGCCAAGTTTCAAAAAATTATTGCGTATCCTAAATTAGTCAATTAAATGTAATTGCAAAATTATCAAATTTTCGGTTCAGGTAAAACCAAACAGGCACCAGTAAAATGAATATTGTCCATGACATGAGGAAAAGTGTTAATAAATCAGTGACAGTCGGTATTAGAAAAAAATGAATTATTCAATCGACGAAAAAGTATCTATAATTGAGTGGCGGGAAACATTTTTGGAGCAGTATCTGAAATGTTTTTAGTTTATTTCCCCACCAAGCCCATTCCGTCCATTTCAACTATTAAACGTATTGTCAGTAAGTTTAAGTCCAAAGGTACCGTAATAAATAATTGTAAATGTTTAACTCAAGATATCGAAATTAGAGCCGAGAAAGAGAGAACAGAGATCTTAATATTGTACTGAGTGTGGAGGAAAACAAAATGGTTAGTACGAGGGTTCTTGGGCAAGAGGTAAATAAACATCATACCACGTAATTGCGCACTTTGAATAAACACAAATATTATTCGTATAAATTTGAAAAGCATTAAGAGCTGCAGGAAGGAGATGAAGAGCGAAGAATGACATTTTGTTTTGAAATGATCGAAAGAGCAAATAACGATGGGATTTTTTTTAGAAATATTTGTTTTACCGACGAATGTACATTTCCCTCAACAATGAACCAAATGTTCAGAATTGTCGGTATTAGAGCCAGGAAAATAAACATCGCTTTGTTCATACTCGGACACAATATCCCCAAAAACAAATGTATTCGTGGAAATTATCGGACACCATATCATTGGACCCTTTTGTATGGACTTTAACCTGACAGCAAAAACTTATTTGGACTTATTTTAAAATCAAATTGGACCCGCTTTGGAAGAAGTTATTCGGAAAGGTCAAATAATCTGGTACCAAATTGATGGTTGCCCCGCCCATAATGACCGTATGGTTAGATAGTACCTGGAAAATGCTTTTAACGGCAATATTATTGGTCCACGGTACCGATACTTTGGCCAGCCAGATCATCTGATCTTTCACCGAATGACTTCTTTCTGTGGGGTCACTTAAAAGTGTAAAATTTGAGAATCTAAATCAGCTACAAAACGCTATTTTTTAATGATGAATAGTAAGAATTGTTATTAAACTTAATTGTTTCATTAAATAAAAGGTATGATAAAAAATAATGATAACGTGTCTTTTTCTTTGCATGCAATGGTTGTGAGATTGATAAGGCGAAAAAAACATTCCTTGTATTCGGCTGTAGGCAGATGTGAAACTTGGCACGAGGGTTTGTCAGATTGGTCTCTTTAAAAAGTTATCTTACATTTTTTCTGTAAAATGTACAGGGGAGCCAATAATTAACCCCCTTAAAATTTACATGGGACTTCCTATGATCCGCTCGGCGACGCACCACCCGGTATAAGACCTTAATATGGAAAAGGACGAAAGGAAAGACTGCTGCAGACAGAAGTTTGTTCAAAATTTTTCAGATCGCCTTCAATGGGTTGCGTAAGAGTAGCACTTCGTGTTGCCTTGGTAGTAAGAGCTAAAAAAAGATTCTGGATGATTAAAAAAATAATTTAAACATGAGTCACTGCGGTCCACAAATTAAATTGGATTCCAAAGGATAAATACAAAGTGTACAAGGAGGAATGTCCTTTTTTTCAAGAAATAATCTTTTCTGGCGGGTGCTATGGATCTGGATGTAACAAGTTTAAAGTAATCAAGGTGGTTCCTAGAAGCTACCTGCTAAAATAATTGAAACCCATTCACAATAATATTAATATGTCTTCTTAGAAAAAAAAATCGTATAAAATAAAAGTATTATGGGCTTTTGGCTTGCATAGTTGCAATTACATTTTAATATATTTTTTAAATTGCGCCAATATTGAAAAACCTGAAGTAAAATTGATAATTTCTAATAATACTTTATTTTTATATATTTTAAAAATAATTTTAAATTTAGGACACTAAGCCCATAGCTTTAATCTAACGTTATATTATTTAAGTTACTTGTTTAAATTAAAAGTAAAGGTATTTAGGAGATATGCGTCGAACTGCATCATTTTAGGTTAGAAACACTGGAAAAGGGACGCAGGATAGCTAGTGTAGTATATTTATATAAAATTTTGCATAATTTAATAGATGATGTCGATTTCTTGTCTTTGATAAAAATGAATGTCCCCAAGACTAAATGATTAAAAGAGGTGCATCACTATCCCTAGAATGCTATTCTTTTGTTATTGTTTTTTGAAGGAAAAAATTTGCAAGTAATTATTTTAATCGGGTGTTTTTTAATGTATGCCAGTGTGGCAGATTTAATTTAAATATACAACTAATAAAACAGATTTTTATTCATTTGCGTTATCATTAAAAACATGTTATAATAAAGTGTGGTAAAACATGTTACTTAAGACTTGTTTTACTAATTTAAACACAAATCAATTGGCTAAATTCAAACCAACTACCTTAGCAGGGGTCTAAGTTCCGGGCCCAATTAATTTATCAAGGTTTGCATGTGTTTAAATTGGTTAACGGTGGAGTAGTCAGCGACTAAAACTAATTATAATAACGAACAAGTTAACATTTTCATTATTGTGGTTCCTCAAGCTAAAGTTCACAACACACTTCTAAAGCAACGACGCCTAAAGGGGATGAAAGGTAAATGACATAAAAAGCGTATATAGTTTAAATCGCTCTGCGTAGAAAAAAAGAACCAACTATCCCCATGTATGCCCTTTTCAATAGTAATAATTGACTATACGCTGACTATTTGTTTATAAGTTTTACAAGATGCTGCGGTAAGTTGTGGTTAGAATAATAAAATAAACAAAGATAGTGCAAAAAATTGCCACCTTCGAACAATTTATACTTATCAATCTTAACCAAACGAAATTTAATGAAAAAAATATGGCAAAAAATCATTGGCTTACATGTAGGTCTGTCTATTTGCCATTTGTTAAAAAATAGTAGTTTTGAAACAATCGTGCAGGAAATTCTAAGAAAATTCATATACCATACTCTATAACTGTCTTGACTTGTTCTCGAGAAACAGCACGTGCTTAAAACAAAGCCACAAACTATATTACCTCTATGCAAATGGAAAATATGCTCCGGGAATTTGAAGATCGGGTTCATTGGTGTTTATAGATAAAGCGCTTAACGTTTTGAAAATTTGATCTATACTTAGTATTATATTAACGCCACCTTAAAATTTCAAGGCAGCCCAGCATTTAACTAATAATATCTCAAAAACTATTAAATTTACAGATAGGATATAATAAACAATAAAGATAAAGAAAAAGGTTTTAAATTTAGGGCTTAAGGAAGTGTTTTCCATTTAAATTATTAAAGTTGTATACAGTGTGTCCCAAATTGGGCCTACATGTATTGGTAACTCGGGAACCATTAGAGCTACAGTGTTGGTAAAATTAGGAAAATTTAAGACAATTTAATTGCAAAATTAAATCTGCTTTCAGATTTTATTTATCTTGTATGGTTTTTGAGATATTTAAGAAAAACCAAAATGGTGCATTTTAAACTTTTGCCTGTAGCTCGCAAACTACCAATTGTACGATTTTAAGATTACTGCAATATTAGAACACTTTTTTAAGAAGAATTTAATTTAAGGAATTTTTTTTCTAACTTTATTTGTTTTTGAGATATTTACCCAAACTTTGGATTTTCATATAAACGCCATATTTATTTTTACATTTTTGAAAAGAGCTCTTCAAGAGCTTTTCATTGATGTATCACAAGTCTAGGCTTTCAGATTGCTTAAGCTCTAAAAACGATAATTTTTGTTTATTTGATAGTAGGCTTAGACTAGACTGCGTAATGGCCGCCCCGTTTCATAAAAAACAAATAATACGCATCCTATAATTTAAATAATGTAAATGTCAAAATTAGCGTGCAAAATTTAAGTTTTGATTATTTTAAGTATTTACAATAATGGCTCTTAATTATTCCAATGCTGAAAAGGTGGATATGCTAGAAATGTATTTTAAATCTAACAGAAATACAGAAGCTGCAGCACTTGCACATGAAGAACAATTTTCGGAGCGGCAACAACCTAACCAAAGACATTTTAGATTCTTAGTTACGAACTTGTTAGCCTATGGATTTTTTGTGAAACCGAATCCCAAAACTTATACAAAAAATAATGAAGCAAGAGAGGCGATTATAATAATGGAAAACGTTAGAGATAATCCCACAAGATCGGTTAGAAAAGTGGAAGAACAGCCAACAATTCCTAAGTCATCTGTGCATCGGTCTTTAAAAAAACACCGTTTTCATCCATACAAACGTATTGTTCGGGGTCTTCAGGGGAATGATTTCAATAGACGAATCACCTTTAGTCAATGGTTTATTACTAAATGTCAACAGATACCCAATTTCCAATCCAAGGTTCTCTGGACAGACGAAACCCGGTTTACAAATTGTGTAATTTTTAATAGGCACAGTTGTCATGCTGTGATACAGAAAATCCATATAATTTAGAAGAAAGACAGCTACAAACAAGGTTTGGCTTTAATGTCGGGTGTGGCATCATAGGTAATTTAAAATTCACCTTTACTTTACGTCTCACAATTAGATAAAACATTTATTTTTCGGTTTTAGACAACCGTTTAATTGGACCATTTATTTTTGAAGAAACTCTGAATGGAGAGAGGTATTAGCTACTCCTGCAAAAACAGATTTTACCGGCCATTAGAAATACAGTTTTGCGAAATGAAATGAATAATTTGTGGTTTCAGCAAGACGGATGTCCAGCGCATAGTACCAGGGAGGTGATGGAGGTCTTCAGAAATACCTTTAATGACAACATAATCTGTAATAATGGGCCAATTGCTTGGCCAGCTAGATCACCGGACATCACACCCCCTGATTGTTACCTATGGGGACACGCAAAAAATGAGGTGTACCAGTTTTCTGAGCTCGAAACTAGGCTGGAACTAGAACACATGGTACGGGATGTGTTTGCTTCCATCAACCGAAACACGTTATGCCGAGTAACCCGCAAGGTGTGGGAAAAATGCGAGAAATGTGTGGAAAATGGAGGAAGACCTGATTTTATTTTTTTGTTTACTAATACATTTTTGTTTTACAGTTGTGTTACATTATTATCAGTTTAAGGTAATATTAGGAAGTATTAATCTTTGCAAAAAACATCACTTTTTTTGTATAAGTTTTAAATTTCGCTCTTACAAAAGATCCATAGGGTAACAAGTTCATCACTAAGAATCTTAAATGTCTATGGCTAGGTTGATGCCGCTCCGGATGCGTATCATTTGTTTTTTATGAAACGGGGCGGCCATTACGCAGTCTAGTCTAAGCCTACTATCAAATAAACAAAAATTATCGTTTTTAGAGCTTAAGCAATCTGAAAACCTAGACTTGTGATACATCAATGAAAAGCTCTTGAAGAGCTCTTTTCAAAAACGTAAAAATCCAATATAGTGTCCGTATGAAAATCCAAAGTTTGGGTAAATATCTCAAAAACAAATAAAGTTAGAAAAATATTTTTCTTAAATTAAATTTTTCTTAAAAAAGTTTTCTAATAATGCAGTAATCTTAAAACCGTAAAATTGGTAGTTTGCGAGCTACAAGCAAAAGTTAAAAATGCACCATTTTGTTTTTTCTTAATTATCTTAAAAATTATAAAAGATAAATAAAATCTAAAAGCAGAATTTTGCAATTAAATTGTCTAAAAATTTCATAATTTAACCAACACTGTAGCTCTAATGGTTCCCGAGTTACCAATACATGTAGGCCCAATATGGGACACATTGTATTTACGAAAGCCAGTTTCTGTAGAACTTACGGTGAAACCGAAAGTTTTATTTATATTTTGTTATGACATTTTCGGACGCCAACGCTGACATAAGTCCTTGACAGATGAGAAGAAAGATGCTATGAGCGGACGAGTTAAAAGTGAACGACTGGTGCAAATGACATTGCAAAATATTTTTCTGCTTATTTTTATTTACACGTAATGTCAGTTACACATATCTAATAATTTTTACCCTATTGAACGAAGTTTATTTTAAATCAGTATCACGATCAATCCAGTACCTACTGCCTCACCTGTCAGCTACTTGAGCAGGGCTGAGACCTGCCTGGTGGTGGTTACCGTACTAAGCATGCTATGACTCAACTTTATAAAAAATTTTAGCATTTTACAAGAATACCGTTATTCCGAGAATTCACAAACTCTTAAATTATTGATCTGCTAAAGATTGATAAAAGTTCAAACATATTAATATTGTGTTTTAACGATTGGTATTTTTAGACATGTCCACAAAATAAAAGACTATTTTTAATAATTTTTATAAAAATACACAAAATTAAATCTAAGGGATAACATTTTATCTAATATATAATATGAAAAACAATAACCACTTTTTCTTAAACTTAATGCAAGATAAATATTGCAAAAACGATAGTTTTAATAACATAACATAAAAACAAAAAAAAAACTTATTTAGCTTTGCCCTAAGGCAGAGACTTTTAGACAACCTTTAACAAAAACTTTACTTAATTTAATGCCAGACAAAGCCAGTCATACATGAAGAAAAAATCCTTTCAGTTTATTTAGGTTGGCATAAACTTTAGTAGATGTGCTTAATCGTAATCTCTAACATTTTTATAATAACCAAAGGGTCTTTTTTTATCGCATTTAAGGTTAAAATTCTCTATTTTAATTTTTATTGTGTAAAGGAGATCCATTAGTAAATTGTTAGTAGTAATAAAATAATTTAAACTAAAAAATTATTCCATATTGGACTGAATAAAATTATAATAATATTAAAATAAAAGTTAAAATGTAGTTTTGTGCTTTTATAATAAACTAAATGGTGTTTAAGATATTGTCATAAAAATTTCTGGTAAAAAGTTTTGGAGTTTATACAGTCCAGGTGTTTTTTTAAGATTATTTTAAAAAGGGAACAGTTAAGTTACTTTAAAAACCATTTTTCATATTTTCTATAGAAATTGATTCTATAGAAATATTTTATATGGGCACAGAGTGATTTTTTATTTTATAAAAGAAAATTTATAAATTTTTACCCCAATATATAAATAAACAAAAAATAAAAATTAAAGTATTTGCCCATCTATGACATATAGCGCGGTGTACTTATTACAATGTTTCTTTCGTCTAAATTAATTTTCGTATTTAAATTCTTCTTTTCGGCAATCGTTTGTTTGTGAAAATTATAAACGTATAAAAGATTATTTTATAATAGCCCCCATATACATATATACATCAAAGAAAAATTTGGGCTGCTTAAAACCTTGTCATTCATTTAGACATTTGACAAAAAAATAAACGATAGCCGACAAAAAACTTGTGACTAACTTATTAAGAAGGTATACAAAGGGTATTTGCTAGCCAAAGAAGTTGATATGATCCTCATTTATGGAGAAGTTTCCAGAAATTATTTTTCGTGGCTTGTAGATTATTTTAAGAAGCTTCACAATAAAGATAATGGAGAACATAGGTTTATAATAAGCAAGAAACTAAAATAAACGTATTGGCCTGTGTTTACTTAGATAAGTCGGTTTCTATTCGTCAAATTGAGGATCTAACGAGTCACCGTCTAACAGGATCTTAAATGTTAACAAAGCGCAACGACAAATTAAAAAAATATATATATTTTTTTACATTTATTTAAGTTATCCAACAAAGAAATAATATTATTAGTAGCATTTTTTATTAAAAGGTTAGCGGTTTTTCATCAAGATTAAAATTAGTTTGGAAAAATGGCAATGTTTAAGTTTAGATATATCAAAAACCGTTTACATTTATAACAAAACATGTTATATAAAAGATGTTTAAAATTTTATGTTAAACAAATAGAAAAGTATATGGAATATTCTTTTTAAAATAAAAAAGTTGGTACCAGTATCTACGGTAGTGGTCTTGCAATGAATGGTCTTTTCCTTCAAAATGTTCCTTAAATACAATCCTAGCGCTCATTAATTTCCCCTTGTTTGTTAAATAACTAATAATTTTTAAAAAAGTCAATGTCCAATCTATAAATAAATATTTAGGCAATTTAAACTTTTAATTATCCTAAATACAGTTATTAAATAATAATTATAAGCATAGGCGCGGCAGTTGTCATTTTTAATTTCCTTTTGAAAATTTTTTTTTTATATATCCTAAGATAAATTAAAACTAAATAAATATTTTGAATTATTTGGTATTTAAATAATAACTCCTGCCATTGAGATTTAAAAAACTATAAAGACACAAAGATAATTAAATTGAGCTAAAGTTGCGCATTTGTGAATTTACAGGTTAAAAACAACCTGTAAATATACATTCAATATTTTAAGCAAATTTCGATAAATCGTCTTTGTAATAAATTCTTATCATGTCATATTTTTTTTTGTTGTTTTTCGTAATACATGTTTGACATACATATTACCGATGTTTTTACACTATTTCTATAGTTTTTGTAATAAACTCGTATTATGTTCGGTCTTGTTGTTTATATTAGTAAAGTATCCTTAACGACAGATTAAACAAAAACTATTTTTAAAAAATTTGGTTTCCTTGGATATCTCCGGAAAAAAATTGACGGCACATTGTTAGTCATCATAATTAAAAATATATTTACAAATTTACCTTTACCCATTTGAACTTATATTTATAATTTTTTAAGAAGGTAATAAAAATTAGCACACATTTTTCCTTACTTTTATTCTCAACTTTTTATAAAGTAAAACCCCATTTTTTTACAGCGTATGGTAAATTAAAGCTTTTTTTGCAACTGTTTCAATATTTAAATTATTTTTGTTGTAAAGATAACCACCTAGGAGGCTTCTAAAGCATTCCTTACTCTGCTTGATTTTAATATTACTGTGCACATAAGAATCCTTTTAAAGAAACTTTACTAACCAGAAATCGCAACAAAAATTTTCTTTTATATAGTTTTTTTTTTAATATTGGTACCCTTTATTTTAATATTTAGCTTCTTGAATCAATCACTAAACACAGGATCTTCAGATAGTGTTGCATTAGGGCACCAAAAAGCTTGCCCATTTTATTGCGCCAAAGACACAATTTTTTACCTTAAAGGTGTTGGCCAATTATATGGTTTTAATGACACTAAAATTTCGTACTTTTATTGTCTGTATTTGTTAATTGGAACACCATGTCTTTAACCGTTTTTAAGTCATTACTAAAGACTCCTCTAAACGATACGACTTATTTAGTATTTATTATTTATTGAAGCTTAACTGTTTTTTTACGATTCAGCAATGACTGTCAGATATTCGGGATATTAATACTAAGCTTGCCTAATACATTTTGGTTGTTTAGAATTATTTCAGGTTTTTTTCTTCTAGTGAGATTTTTGATATTTTTTTTTACTTCAGACCACTATATGCGGTGTTATTTTGCATGTTCGGCAAACCTCATTCCGCATATTTTTTGTGTTGTACATATGGTTTATAAAAAAGGAATAAAAAACAAAGACGTTAAGTTTTCCTGTTCTTGCGTTTAGTTGATTTGTGGAAATGATATATTTTTTTTAATATTTTTTTGTATTTGAATAACTGTAAAATGTAAAAATATAAATTTGTAATATAAATGACCAAACATTATAATTTTAAAAATTAACTGAAAAAAACTTTACTTTATAAATTGCGAAAATAAACGCGATGTATCATGTATTAACAAATTATATTAAATTAAAAAACGGAGCATCATAAGATAATAAGTTTATCATTAGTAAAAAAGCGGAATTAAAAATATGCAGAAAAACTTGTCATAATTTGAACTACATAACAATTTTTATACTAAACATTATAAAATACTTACACAACTTTGTTCTTACGTCCTGGTCAAGTTTATCCACTTGACAACCTATTATACCAAGTCCACCAGCGAGAGCATCCGGTAAAGATGTTGCCACGGGTAAACCAGAAGGTAAACCCAATATTTTTGCAACACTATCTGTAAGTCCATTTGCTATGGGTGTTCCAGGACGTTGAATATTTGTACCTAAGACATAATAAATATTATGTCCCAAGTGATTTACATAAAGACTTTGGTACAACTAAAGTTATACTAACAACCAACAAAAAAATCGGGTATACATTCTAATAAATATGTTACACATTTGTCCAAATGTTATAAAAAATGGAATTACGGAAATGCGTGATATTGTCATAATTTCTTTGATATTTTTTTTCAACAACAAATTGTAATTTGTAAGTAAAACAGTCCGTATATTTTACCATTTTCTAATGCTTTGTAAATTTACCGTTTTTAAGTACTTGGGCTTAACCCTCAGTTTTAAAAATATTAAATTATTACAGTTTTTTACTACTAATTAATTAATTATCATGTCTCCCCTAATTTTTAAAGCACTAAATATTTCACTTTTTTGGCGTAAGAAAGTTTAATTAACTAAGGTTTTTAGCCTGTAGAAAGCACTAGTTTTTAATTTTATAAAGATACTTATTAAAGGTGGGGATTAAAGAATTCAATTAATTTTCGTTTTAGTCCTTTAAAGTAAAATGTAAAACATTTTTTTTCTTTATGACTGTCCTCGAATACAGGCATTTTTAAATTTTAAAAATACCTCTTCGTCTTTGGTTAACAAAGGTTTCAAAGTAACGAAATTATGTACTCGTAAAAAATTAGATACTTGCATAATATAAGATGTTTGTGTTTTTATAAAAAACGTACTAAAACGTTCTAAATGCAATTATGTCATCTATTTTATCTTTTAAGGGTGACTTTGTTGTATCTATTAAAGATCTTTAGTAATTTGTTTTTCAGTATAAATTTACATTTTAGGACATCAATAAAAAAATTAACTATGGGCTTTCTTCCAAATGTATTTATATGAAACAGGAACAATAAATTGTAATATAATGACTTTTTAAATTTAGTTTTATTGAAATCATTGCTTTAACAAGACATAATAGTCTAAGGAGCGACTGTCGTAAAAGGAAATAAACCAGAATAAGTACAAAAATTGGCTTTATTACTTTCTGGATATTAAACAAGTAATAAACCAACGGTCTGTCGATCTGTAACTTAACCATTTTTTTATTTTTTTTTCTATTTTTTTGTAAAATTGATATATAGTACATAAGTAAAATGTTTTACTAATCGAGGAAGTTTTAGCAGTAAAATATTAAAATTTGAGTCTGGCAGCTCTATTTTTGACACACCTTTTACCAGACCACCTCAAAATATTTATGCAATGATAATTTTCTATATAGGGTACAAGAAAAAATTAAGAGTCAAAATTTGTGGTTTTTATTTTACTTTTGAATAAAATTGTCTGACATTAATAACACCTTTTTTTAAATATTTTTTTCTATTTTTTTTGTAAAATTAATGTATAAGACATATACAATGTATGTATGTTAAGGTTTGATCAGTAAAATATAAAATTAAAATCTGGCACCCCTATTCTTGACACATCTATTTGCCAAACTATCCCAATATTTAGTGCAACAATAAATTTTCTATATTGGGTGTAATAAACAATAATTAAATGTAAAAATTTTTGGTTTTTATGCCTTATTTAAGTAGAATTGGTCTGGAAAATTTATACTTAACCATTTTTTTAAATATTTTTTTTAAGTGTTTTTAAATTTAATGTGCCATACATAGGTGCAAAGTTTTACTGTCTAGCACCCCTATCCTTGATATAAGTGTTTGCCAGACCACTTACAAAATATTTTGTGCAATGATAATTTTTCTATATAAGGTATAAAAAAAAATAAACCTCAAAATTTTTGGTTTTTATCTGTAGAATTAGTTGGGCACGATTTAAAAAGTCCTTTGTTGTACTAACTTTATTTATTCTGAAATTTCTTAATTATTTCTTATTTCTATCATATTAACAATAATTTAATATCAATTATGTTAAAAACAAAAAAAAAACTTGAGCTGAGCAACAAAGGATATTCTTAATCGTGGTCTGGCAGAGTTTTGGTTAAGTGTTAATGTGCCAGACTAATTCTATTTAAAAATGGTACAGAAACCATTAATTTTACCTTTAATAGAAAATGTATCATGTATTTTATATTCTTCTAATCAAAACTCCTTTAAGTAGTAAAGGATTGTACCTTTGTCTTATAAATATGAAAACTGGAAAAAAAACTATAAAAAAAATGGACTAGTTATAAATCGTCAGGCTGTTGATTTATTACTTGTCTAATATCCAAAAAGTTATAAAGTCTTCCTTCGTACTTATTTTGGTTCAGACTCTTTTACAACGGTCGCCGCTTGGGCTATAATTAGCTCTTTGTAATTTTCAATTTCATTGCGGTATAATACAAACTGTATACCGTTTTTTTTTTAATTTTCTGGTTTAAATCTGCAATAGTGCTTGATTTGTTTTTTCCTACAGACTCTTTTCTTTAAAAAATTAACAAGAAAAAAATAATAAGTTTATGTCACATGACCTAGCTAAGTAACGACTTCATTCCTTAAAGTAGATCATCTTCGTTCATCATTTTTTATTTGCGCGTTCATTAGACTAACACCCGTACTTAGATTACTCCACAGGCTTTGCTTTTTATGTTTAATTTTATAAGTATGCAAGTATAATCTTTAGTTAAATTTTTACATAAGGCATTATTCCTGCGATCGAAGACGAATGATCTTCTGATTCTTCAGTTATATTTTAACGGACGTTGGCACCATGCTGTTTTATTTATACCTTTACAAGTAAGCGCAAATCCATTTTTTCAGCTAGTTTTAAAAATTAAATTTTGACCTTACATAAGACAAACTATACCTTTTCTTTATCATTGTTTTTATAGTAGGCTCAAATATTTATTTATATTTCTACGGTACAAAACTAATTTTGACACCCAACATATTTTTTTTAATATTCAATTTTCGTCACATAAGAGCCCTTAAAGCTATATGCTTTTTGCTGTCATATTCAGACAACACAATTATTTATTTGTATTTAGCCTGAGTAAAATATGGATATTGCTAGTACCTGTTTTTTGAAATTTATCCTGCGCGATTTCTGAGAGTCCTATCTCATTAAAAAACCCTGGATTCCATCCTTCATTACCATTTACAGTTATTTCGTAACTCCATTTTGAAATTAGCACACTGGAGGATCTAAAATAAATATTTGTGACATAGGTAAATAAAGTTATATTTTATCCATTGGCCCTAATTTTTGTTTCATTAAAAATATTACATAAAGCTGTTTATTTTTTTTAAAGGAATTAATTCTTGTATTGAAGGTATACAGTGACCTGATAATTGGTGATCCATATGGATTTTTTTTATTTTTAATTTCAAAAAAGACCTTCAGATAAAATTCTCTGCAAGTCTTTAAACTCACAAAATACTGATTAATAGTGATGAGCAAAGCAAGACCAAGACCAGGCTAGTCTTGGTCTTACAAGCCAATGGAAGATCTTGGTCTTGGTCTTGGTCTTGGTCTTCACCACCCGGTCTTGGTCTTGGTCTTGGTTTTGCTGCAAGAGTCTTGCTGGTCTTGCTTTTTTTTTCTAGTAATAATTTAAACTAAGTAATATTAAATAAAATAGATTTTTTTAATACTTCAAAATTAAATAAAGATGGAAACAATATTTTTGAATTAAAATTATAAAATATGCCAATTCTAACCATACACAAACGTTTGAATTATTTGATTAAAAAACATATTTTAAATGTAGGGATTTATTTATTTATGCTCCATCTTTAGTTGAATTGAGACACAACCTGTTTTTATACATTAAGTGGCACAAAGAAACATTTTAGTGATAAGAATTATTTAAATTTTCTTTGAAGAGGCATATAAAATTAAAAGAAATACAAAACCATGTACTGTGTGAGCAAAAAAAAATTATTTCAACAAGATGTAAAATTTTCGTGAAAATGATTCTAATATGTAAACATTGGTTTCTAATTAAAAAAAAAAGGTTATTTAAAAATCTTTACAGTACATAAAAACTTTTTATCTTTAAATAAGTCAAACATTTGCCGTACAAAGTTTGTACAAATATTTTATAAACATTCTGCATATACAAGGTGGCTCAATACTGTAACAAAGCTCGATATCTCCGAAACCGGTTCATTATAGTGAAAAACTGAATATGAAAAAATAATAGAAAAAAAGGTGCAAAATGTCAAATTTTTTTCTATTCCAGAATTTTCCGAAGAAT
Organism: Listronotus oregonensis; assembly: GCA_019359885.1. Lineage (NCBI taxonomy): Eukaryota > Metazoa > Arthropoda > Insecta > Coleoptera > Curculionidae > Listronotus > Listronotus oregonensis. The sequence continues at coordinate 34,279 of JAHBCN010003517.1, read as the reverse complement.
CCACTGCCACTCAAGAAGACTCCCTTATTTTTAGCTTTTAACATAAAATAGACAATTTATGACAAAAAATCCATTTAAAAAAAATCATCACCTTGTATATTATGCTGTAAAATATTAAAGTGTCATAAGAAACAATGTTAATGTAGATAGTTTTTAAATATAATTTTTGGTTTTAATAAAAATGACGTCATTATTATTCTTTGAGCATTGTTTTGCCTTTTACGTCAAAACCAAAAGTGATATTTAAAATCAATTTGTATAAAAATTATTCCTATATGACATGAAAAATATATTTTTTATTAATTCCTCTCTTTAACATTTATATCTTAGTTTTAAGAGGCGATCCTATGGTGCCACTTCTTACAGTGTGAAACAAGAATAATGTTTTTCTGGACTTTGAAAATTTTTTATTCACCCTGTAAGTAGCATTCACTATATAGCTAATTAAAAAAAAACATTAGAAATATGAAACTTATTTTCAGCTTCTATAACTTTTGTACCCCTAGCTTTTATCTGTCGTGAACGGTTTCGGAGATATCGTGCTTTTCGGACCATTAAGTCACAATCCTATTATTTTTGAAACATGTTATTTAATTTACTTATAATAGTTGTTAAAGAACTGTATAAAATAACAAAGTGATCCATTTAATGATCATTTTATTAAAGAACCCTGTTACTCATTAAATAATCGCCGTTTTTGGCAGTTCTCGCCAAATTTTTTGTCATTTCTATATGGAATACGTCTGTATATTTAATATAAAAATTAAATATTATAATATTTTAAAAAAATTGCAGGAGTGCAAGAGTCTTGCAGGTCGGTCTTGTTCTTGCGTAGGTTTGCACTCCTCGGTCTTGGTCTTGTCTAGGTCTTGTTCTTGCATATTCCGGTCTTGGTCTTGGTCTCGGTCTTGGTCTTGCTACAAGAAGACCAAGACCAAGACCGCAAGACCAAGACCGGTCTCGCTCATCACTACTGATTAATATTTGAATAAATCTTGATGTGAACAAAGTAGGTGTAAATTAACAAATATAGCATAAGAGAAAACTATCTTTATTTTTAAACCTAAAAAAGATATTATTTGTAAAACTTGTTTTTTAGAAAAAGGATTTATGTCACAATTTAAAAGCAGCGATTAAATCAACAAAATTAACTGTTTCACGGAATTTTTAATGATGTTTTTTATGGACAAACATCAAAATTTTGTTATTCTTACGGAAACTACATTTAGATTTAGATCACCTAAAAAACGTAAAATTATTATCTATCTATATCTTATTGGATTAATTAGGGTAAAATTCAAAAATGATTTTAGATTAATGTTTCACAACGTTTTTATCTTAATAAAAAGTCTTAGGCTTTAAAGATAAAAGGGTTTTCTGTGTTTTCTGTTACAATATTTAAAAATAAAATTAAACTAGTAATTTAAAATTATGAAGATGGGGACAAGACCATAACGTCGGCCTCGAAAGAAAATGGCTTAAGTCCAGTTTTTTTCAAAGGTAAGATTTTACTACCATCTGGTTAGGTTAAATGTAACTTATCGCTTAAAAATCATATCAAGTTAATTAAATAAATACATAGGGCAAAACGAAAAAAAAAAATATCCTAAAGTCCATGCTTGCTCAGATTAAAAGGAAAATGGGCCAAGTCAACGTTGTCACAACTTAATAAAAAAATAATAAACGGATCAAGTAAATTTTAAGACAAAATTATTACAAGAACGATATTTCCTTGCCCAAAAGACTAACAGGCAAAAAATTTAAATAGAAAAGTTTTATCTCGATAAAAGTTTAAAAACCTATTTTAGAATTCGTCTGAGTACAAAACTAAAGCACTAAAATAATTACATCATTGCTTGTCCGAAAAATATTGATATGTAAATGTTTTCGTTTTGTGAGCAGATTAATAAAATAGGGTCTTATACTTCTATGAACTTTCTTCTTATCGCCATAATTTTAATTGACTGGTTTAATTTTATTTTCAAATATTATAACAGAAAATCATATAACTACATTTTAATTTCTGAAGAGCAAAGAAATTATTAAAAGTTGTTTGGACGACACGGTATTAAATATTCATCCAAATGCAATTTTACCTTTGTTTTTTTGACGACCACTTTTACAATGTCGTGTTAATTTGTGGTTTAAACCAAGGTGTCTTAGAAACCAAAGTTTTATCATTACTGATACGCAATGTCATAAAATGTCATCTGCTTTTAAACTATCTTTTATTCTAAAAAATTTATCCAAACAATACTTTTTCTAAGTTCAAAAATAAAGGTGCTCGCCCATAAGCGCGACGCGACGCGACAAGACGCGATGTGACGCAACGCGACAGGGTTGTCAGCCCACTGGGTGACGCAAAGCGACGCGGCGCGTCGGGAAATTTCCGAAATTTGGCAGTCGGTTGCAGGTTGTCATGGAGAGTTAATAGAACAAAGATCTTTTTGTGTTTGGAGTAATTGCTGCTACGGAGGAGGATGAAAAGAAAAATAAAAGGAGAGTTTGGGTCCATAAAATTAATCGAAAGAGAAATGCGTGTGGGGAATGCTATCACTTATTTTCAGATTCGAGAAAAGATGCAAAAAAATTTTCAAATACTTTCGCATGTCAGAAGAAAAGTTTTTTGATCTTCTCAGTTTAATACAGACGTCTATGGAACACAAAAAAAAAGTTGCTTTCACATACCTTGAAATAAGAATCCACTACACAACTTTTTTATTTAGATTAATTTAAAAAAATTATTATAATAGTAAAATACAAATGCCACAAAAATAACAACAAATGAACAAATGCAGTAATAACAGAACAGAGCAATATACTGTGAGATTTTTTACGATAATCCCGAAGGAGGCCGATAAGACTCAAATGCCACGCGACATTGTCGCTTGCCTGCGCTCGCGACTTGTCTCGAGGTGTCGCGCCGCGTCGCATAGACTAGATGGGTGGGCTTCAATTTGATTACATGTAAAGTATCCCTGATGCAACACCTTTTTAAGGTACTTCTCTCTTAAGCTATATTTGTTAATTTGCATCTACCCCGTATATATAAAGATTTTTTTAACTTATAATCGGTGTTTTGTAACCTGCAGAAATTTTTATCATATAATAATTTTTTTAGGAAATAAGAAAATTCTCCATATGTATCACCAATTATGCCGGAAATTTTAGATTATTTAAATAAGCCCTAAAATTTCAATTTTCGGCTTACCTTGTATACGAGCCTGTGGCTTTTAAAGTTAAATAATCGGACAAATCCATAAAATGTCCGACTTTGTCCCAACAATCCTCTTTTAAATTATTCTTTAACCACATCATTTTGGATTCCTGTAATTCGGGTAACGCTCTATCTCCAAAATAATGTAAAAGGGCATGGCGTGTTTCATTAATTTTTTCTGTTTCCAATATCGATCTTTGGTCAAAATAAGCAATACAATTTAAATTTGGGTCTCCTAAAAATGTTTTTCCACCTTGAGCAAGAAATACATTAAAAATAGGAAGGTAAAAATATTTACAAATAAATATTTTATTAAACTAATATAAAACCTGATATTAAAATTGCTAATTTTTTAGTTTTCCTATAATGGCTCTTAAATACTATAATGATAATCAAAAAAAATAAAACAAATATGAATAAAAAACTAGAAAAATATCTAGTTTTTATAAGAACGTAAACTCCTATTTAATAAGTTATGTTGTTGTTTGTTGTGGTTAGTTGTTGTTAACATTTTACATACAAACACAATTACGAATGTTTTTTAAACGATTCCTAATATAAACTAAATAATAACAAACTAAATTTTTTAAGTTGCATTGCCTAGGTATATTAAATTAAAAGTACTAGTTAATTTATTAGTAGCATAAGCCTTAATGTATATGTAAAATATTGTGTTTGTTTACTGATATGACAAGGAATATAAAAAAAGTATCCTTAGAAATAATAAATAGAATTATTAAGACAATAATTGAAAACTTTATTTTTAAAATATGGATCATTTACTAATATACTACACGTCTTGTACAAAATAGTAATTTTAAAAAATAAGTTTACGAATATAATAAGCCCAATGATTAATACAAAAATTATAGTATTTTCAAAATTTACAAAAATAACACAGGACCTTAGTAAATAAGATCCGGGATGCAAAAATAAGTTTTCTTTTTCTATAAATTATTAGTTTGACATGCGACACTTAAACATAATAATAGCTTAACCTCTTAAGGCCCCCACAGACTACGGTTATATTCATCCATTCGTATCGCGGCTATACAGAACGGCGTGTTGAATCGTCGAACTGATTTGCCCACACATTACAGGTAATTTGGACCGTTTTTTTGTGCGTTCGACGGTTACGTCATGAAGAGAAAGCATTTTAAATAAAAATAACAAGTATGAACACGTGCCTCTGTTTCCTTGGTTTCACTTATGCAAAAAAAAATCCGTCAATTTTAAATAAAATCCCTACAATCTATCAGTAGGAATGCCACAAGTCGAACCGTCGTTCCAAAAATCAAGCGCCGGCAGAATTTTTTTTTGACGATACGGCACGACGGTTTTGTCCCACAAACATCAGTTTTTGGCATACTTTACACGCCGTTCTGTATCGCGGCGATACGAATGGATGAAAATAACCGTAGTCTGTGGGGACCTTTAAATACAATCCTCATATTTAGGATTTGTTTTTTACGGGGTCATAGAGAAAAAACGTTATAACTTAGATGGTTTTAATATCTTAAATGACTTACATTTAAATGTAGTAAAATTTTGTTTTAATCTAGGATTATAATGTACCTGATATTATTTGGAAAAACCCAACGGTGAGCTTTAAATGTATCTTTCCTTTGTCAAAGCTTACTGTTTATTGCACGTGCTTGTAAAATTCTTAGATCATTGTGTATTTTAAACAACAAGTGTTTTATTTTACGTTATTAAGAAATTGGCTACTTACTACTAACACTGACTGTAACGGGATTTCCCTGGTGATCTAGGCACACTAATGCTGGAGTAGCTATAAAACCAATTCCTTTAACATTTTTTACTTCTATATTTTCTGTTATTTTCTATAAAAATTATATGTGTACATTTTTTTTTATTTTAAAATTAGGTTTTTATGTAACATGTTGTTTTATAAAAAAACTAGGTACTTTTGTATTATATCGACCACACCCCTTTAGGGAACAAGGAAACTGTAATAGAACTAACCAGATATTTATTGTATAAAGACTGCCCTACAATAATCTGGTAATCAAACCAACCAAAATCTTATGTTACTTTCCCTAAAAGGAGGTAGGTATAATACGAAAGTACCAAAAACTGCTAGTTGAAAATTGATTGTTTGACAAAGCATTAAAAATGTTAGTTTTTAGTGCTACTTTTCCTTTTACTATTTTTCGTCAAACATTATATATAAAAAGCAAGTTTTTGCTGAGCAAAACCTTATTTTTTATTAAATAAAAGAGCAATAATTTACCCAGGATAAGCATTTAATTTGGACTTACTTACAATAGTATAAGCAAAGCAAAGCAGTCTTTAGCGGGGCAAATAAAGATGTTTTTTTCAAATATTGAACATAATAAAAAAACATTGCTATAACTTTAATGTATTTGGTTTTTCTAATAAAACAAATATATTCCCAAACTTAACATTTATTTCTGTCCCGACACCGTATAAAAAAAGGGCATATTTTGTACAATATGCGAACCGTCTGAACGATAAAAACATACTAAAAATATTTATATCCTTTTAATAACAAGCTAACTCTCAAAGTACCACACTCCCTGGGGTCTAAAACCTTACACACTATTTCTTATTTAATTATTTATTTATTTATTATTAATTTACCAATTTAAAACCAAACGGTCTGGTGGCTTCCTAGTGTGCTGTGGCCTTAAATCTACATCTACATTTTGATTGGCCTTACTATTACTTTTAATAACCAAATTTGGTAAAGTGGGCCTTGCACAAATCTTTTCAGACTCTTTACTATTTCTATATACTATAATTAAAGCTAAATTATATGATACTTCTTCTGATTCTAAATCTAAACACTCAGGAATTTGATTTATATGACGCTTCCAAATAAGAGGTGTACCACTAACGTTTAGTATATAGGTATATGGACCAATTTTCTTCTGTATTTTGCACTTGCACCACACTACATTATAAGAATTGCGATAATCTTTACAAATAACTGTCTGACCTACACTAACTTTCGGTCTCCTTCTCCCCCGAAAATTTCTTACTTGACGTTTATGTGCTTGCTTAACATTTTGAAAAACAATATTGGAAGTATATGAACGTGTATTGTCAAGTAAGGGATTTATTTGCGGGAAACGAGTTCTTACATTATGCCCTAATAGTAATTGTGCTGGAGAGTAACTAGTGCTACAGTGCACTGTATTTCAATAGTCAAACAAAAACTTATTTAATCTTATCAGCAAATCTTTATTAAAATTGACTTTTTTCAGAAACTGTTTTACTGTCTTTACTGTATTCTCCGCACAGCCATTAGTACTTGGATTAAATGGTGAGATCGTCTTGTGTTTAATTCCCAACTTTTTTAGGAATGACTGAAATTCATTAGAAGTAAACGGAGGACCGTTATCCGAGACTATATATTTGGGAATACCGAATTGTGCAAATAAGGCGAAAAGCTTATCTACAGTAGAAAAGGCATAAGTGGTGATTTCATAAGACCGTTTTTATTTAAAATATAACCCAAATATGAGACTTGTTCCTGAAAAAACATACACTTGTTTTTTTTTTAATTTTTAGGCCGCAAGTTTTCAATCTGTTAAGAACTTCATTCAGTCTAAATGTGTGTTCTTTCATATTCTGTCCAGTAACTAAGACATCATCTTGAAAGCACACAACGCCTGAAATACCTTGTAAAACTCTTTCAATTATCCTTTGAAAGGCAGAAAGACCAATCGAAATACCGAAAGGTAAACGATTATAATAAAACAAACCTTTACTAGTACAAATGGTAGTTAACAGTTTTAAATTTTCATCGAGTAAAACTTGCTGATAAGCCTGAGAAAGATTTATTTTAGAAAATGTTTTACCACCCTGTAGTTGCGTAAATAGATCTTCTATGCGAGGAATAGGAAATCTATCAACCTCAATTGCTTGATTTAATGTTATTTTGTAATCACCGCATATCCGAACAGTTTCATCACTTTTTAAAACAGGCACGATTGGTGGCTAAAATCTACAGGGGTTAAAATTTGTAAATCTACCAACCGGTCTAATTCTTGCTCCACTTTATCTTTTAGGGCATATGGAAGAGCTCTCGGCTTAAAGAATTTAGCTTGTACATTTGGTTTTAATTTAATTTCAATTTTACCTTTGGTAAACGTTTCCACCCCTTCTGAGAATACATCTTTATAGTTATTTTCTAAGTTTAAAAGAAAATCTAGTCCTGCGTTAACATATTTAATTGCTTGAATTCCTAAATTAAACTCGTTCATAAAATCACGTCCCAGAAGTGGTGGGCCACCATTTTTTGCTACAAAAACTTCAAGCTTACAAGTATTTTTATTGTATGTAAAATTTAAGGGAACCACCCCTGTAGGGTTTATTTTTTCACCTGAATAACTAATTAATGAGATACTTGGAGGATTTAAAGGTATGCGTGAGAAATATCCATAATAAAAATTGTTTGATATAGCTGTAACAGCAGGGCCACTATCTAATTCAAAATCGAATTCTGCCCCTATTTCACATATACACGTTATAATATATACATTACATATATACGTTACACATATTTTAAAACATACCTTTATACAAGTAGTCATACATTGCCATACGTTATTTGAGGACATTTCGTGAAATACTCCAGTTTGATTAGCCTTTACAGGGGCATACGTACTCCTTATAATTTTTCCTTTTTCTGTCACTAAGGCTATAGTGCAAGAATGATGCTGCGCCTGAGCCGCTATAAAATATGGACCTGGTTCTAGAGGCACTTTTTCGTTCTTGGAGATCCATCTTTGTGTGCTTTGCCTTGGATTATTTTGAGTTTGTTGTAGCAATACACTTCCAACTATGTATGGTCTTTTTCCTAAAACAAAACCTCTATACGAGTTTTCACATTTTTATTTTTTAAGTTATTCAAATTTACATACCTCGTAATACAGTTCGTAATACAGTTCATTTTATACAAAATTATGTTTCGCTTAAAAAGTTTCCTAATTAGACAGAATAAAGCTTCATTTTTGGACGCAAATAAAAAAATAAGGTTAGAGAAAACTTCAGATAAAACATAATCTGACAGTGATAAATTAGGTGAGTTTACCAATCAAAATAGGTGGTAAGTTTAATTAAGTTATTTTTTGTAGGAAAAAAAACTTGTGGTTTTGAAAAAGAATATGTTTTTTTTAATTGCCTTAATAGAGATATTATATTAAATTTTGCACTCCCATCTTTAACTTTTTTTCTTTTGGTCAATGTTTCGATGCATCATTCTTTTGACGCTTAGCTTTAAAATAAATTTTCCAAGAAATATGAAATTTTGCATATCATTTGGACTTATACATACTTACCTCAAAACAAAATATTTAGTCCATACACTATTATCCAAGGTAAGCTTAATAAATAATAATAATAATATTTTTACCGTTTCATATTAAAATTATAAGACATTTATAACTGCAAACGACTGCTGGGCTGTGTGGGAGTAATAAATTACACAGGCCCACAAAAAAGTGGTGGATGCTGGGTGTCAGACTTGGATTTTCTGGAGTATTTATTATTGCTGAACACAAATCTAAAGTTAAAATTGGGGGTCAAGCAGCAAATAATCGATAAAAGGTGTAATTTCAGATATTAATGATTTTTTTTTAAATTAAAAACGCCAATATCTTAAAAACTATAAAAAATATACGGAACCTTATATGACATAAACAATGTATTTTAAAAAGGCCTTTTATTTAAATTTTATACCCTTTTTGTTCAAATATTTTTTTGGGAAATAATCAAAAAAACAAATTTCCTGGATTTTTTCAAAGTATACCCCTGGGAAATATATATATATATATATATATATTATATATATATATATATATATATATATATATATATATATATATATATATATATATATATATATATATATATATATATATATATATATATATATATATATATATATATATATATATATATATATATATATATATATATATTTAATACCATTTAAACTTTTGTAAAAATATTGTACCTATAGGAATGTTTTGCCTAATATATAGCTATTTTAGTAATATTTTTTTATATAAATACTATACTTTTAAGTTACTGAACAAACTTAAATTTAAAAAGAGCTTAAATAACCTTTTAAAATAGAAATATAACTGGATGCAATAAAATTGTTCCGTCGCATGGTTGTAATATGATTCCCGCAAAATGCTGGCTGACAGAAATCTTATGCGGTCTTAAATTGCATGTTTTACGTATATGACAGATATGATGGAACGTTGTAAAAAATAAATAAAGAATAAAATTTTTGTTGGTCTTGTCAGGTTCATATGCTCGATCTTCTAGATGTCTAGACTATAGCCGTAAAGTTCAAAAAAGTATATTAAAAGTATTCCTTGTAAAATTTAATAATTTGTTTGCAGATTGTCTAATATCCTAATAACCGTTCGTGATGCTAGATAATAATCTTTTTTAGCTACTTACCCTGTTTGATAAATATCCTTCAGCGGGCCAAGGCCTCTTGTTTTTAATCAAAAAGTGACAAATACTTTACGTATTGCCGATTTTGTCACGTGGCTGTCAAAACCCAAGGCTTCAGAACGTAGATGGATTTACCGAACGTAGTAACTTTAAACAGTTTAATTAAAAAGCTACATATTTAGGGCGCATTCTGTAATTATTCGCAAATCTTTCTAATAAGGTGTTAAATAAGTAATTGTTTTACTTTTTTTATCTTGGGATAGTTCACAAATGCTTAGGCTTAAAGTCTAAGACAGAGGCAGTTTATGAACTCAGAATTAAAAGATATGAAGGTTTAAAGGAAGAAAGGGAACCTCTGCAGGCAGTAAATTCCACAGTATAGACCCTCTAGGAATGAAGAAACGATTGTAGTGGGAATTTCGGGGTCTTTCCAGATGGACTAAATGCATTGGAGTGCTATTCTGTATTGAACTACCTGCAGCTGCCAAAGAAGGAATAATACTGGTTAAATTTTTGGAGTAGAAATCATGAAAATGTATATAAAAGAGCGACAGATCTTCTACAGCTAGTTGACGGAAAAGAAAAGATAGCTTTCTTGAAACGCCCATAAGTTAAATGCGAAACTTCAAGAAAAGAAATATAATTTAAAAAAAACACACTCGCGAGGTTGGGAACCCCCCAATCTCGTGAGCGGTTGTGGGTGATAGCACTGATAATGGTTTTACCGAAAGCGCTCTGCTAGGATTGTTTTTAATGAAAAAATTGCAAAAAATACAAAGTTTTTTTTATTTTCTTTAAATTATATGGCTAAATTATTTTTTAATCCGTTGAAATTTTAATTTAAAAATTTTAAATTAAAAAAATAATAAGTTTATGGATTTATATTTATTTTTATTATTTTAAAACAGCTTTGCTAATCTCTTAGTATTATTAGTTTTGCAGTAGTGAAATTGTCTCTAATTTTTATGGCCGTAAAGTGTTCATTAACAGATATTGGTAGTCATTCTTGGTAACTTAACAATATTTAGGCATAGGACTACAAGAATGATTAAGAACCATTTTACCCTTAAGCTTAGTGAGGCTGGCCCTTAATTGCATAAAAAAGTTACAAAAAACATTCAGAGTCAGGATAATTATTAGCTATTGGCACCGTGCGCGATGACAACGACATCTGACGACTGCATTAAATCATGCTTCAAAGTCATGGGAGAGGTGTAAGATTACTTATAATATTACAATATCAATGGTGAATAAACAATTTTAAAGCTTAAGTATAAAAAGTGTTTTTAATAAAAAACAGTTCTTGGAGTTTTGTAGAATCGAACTCGGACCTTATTATTGGGGAATAAGGTTATCCGGTGTGATCCGGGCCTGGGCACTCCTAGTACTGACTAGCCCCGCTATGTCGCCAGTGTAGCGTCACTTGTCACATTAGTTCTCTATCTTTGTCGGTCGGACGATCTGTGATCTGTCATATGATACTGTCATTTATATTTTATATTATTTACTTTTTTTTTAATTTAGGTAATCTATAATTTATATTTATAATTCGGATATTCGACTGTTTGTCACGTTTTTAAATTTTTAGTGATAAATAATTAAATTGGGCTGTAAAACATCATGGTTTTGTGTGTTGTGTGCCAAATTGTTCTTTTAAGAACACTGAGCGGAAAATGCGTTCCTTTCTCAGGAATTTACAGGTGAGTTAACTATTTAGACATTCCTAATCTTAATTTAATTATAGCGGATATTTTGTGTATTTCTGAAAATACACATTAAAAAACGAACAAAAGTGTTACTGTTATCAAAAGTAGAATGTACGGCAACAAAAAGTTTTATTATGGAATAGACAAGATAGTTATTTTTGTGAAAATGCAAGTACCTTAATTAAATTTTTATTTTTAGATTTCCATATTTTGAACGTAAATAAGAAAAACAACAGAAAGGCCAAATATAAAACCAAGAATCAAAAACCACAAGTGACACGAAGACATTTAATGCAAGTTGTAAATAACATTATGTAATATAATAATAAATGTGTTGTTATATTTATTCTTTATGGCAAAAGCAGTCAATGTGCTTATTTTACCTTAATTTTAAAGTAAAATAAGCACCTTCGCGATTACCGCAAAAATAAAATTAAAACTTTAAATAAACCTGCTGAGCGCGCGCAATCGATTTCAGCGCCACAGCGGGGCTAGTCTAAAGTGACCGATAAAATAGAGTTCCCCATCTTTTTTTTTTATTGATATAGATAATCTGTGGGTGTAATCAATGCAAATGACAGTTAAATAACATTACAAATGTCAGTATAAAAAATAATACTTTACTTACTTGAAGGCTTTATAGCCATTTTTTCTATTCACAATCGCAGGAGACTAAGCAGACACTTCTTAGTCTATTAAAAAAAAACATTTTTTTCCAAAACTCGCAAATTATTAAAAAACTTCAGTAATAGGCAGGAACAAACGGTACACGGCAAGAAACGATAAGTTTTTCTTCTTGTTGCGTCAAATTTGAAAGTTTGCCTAACCTCTAAACCCGAACGTCATTCGGCTACTTACTTTTTTCTTTTAACTACATTTATCCAGTTTGACCTTTTTTCTAATTTCCAACTAGCAGTTGGAAATGTATAAAATTCGCAGTAACTGTTTCTGCCAGTATTCCGACATTTAAGCATACAAAAACTATTATGCATCATTTTTAATATTTTTATCTAATAGTTTACATTTAAATCAATCATGATTTATTGAAAAATTTGACCACAGCGGGCGCTGCAATCGATTTAGCTGTCCCCACCATATACTTCGCACCTTGCCAATAACAGAAAGCATTGTATTGTATTGTATTGTAATGAACGGAGTCGCTCGGCTCTAGTGTAGCCCTCCTTCACTTCGACCTAAAGAGATCTTTTGTGAATACCCTTCGTTGTTTAGTGCCCGGTAATTCTTATACCTTTAGCAAAGTTCAGGATACTACGCGGTGCAAGCTAAATAATATCTCTAGGAGTAAGATATACCCCTTTGAGGTATTTAAGCCGTTGTCGGGTCAGTTCTCTGCATTCACAGAGAATGTGTTCCGCAGTTTCGTTTGCCTCGTGACAAAACCGACATTGTTCATCCTCAGTCTTTCCCATTTTTTTGAGGTGATACCTCCAAGGGTCATGTCCTGTTAGGAAGTCGGTAACCAATTTAAGTTCATTTTTTTGAAGTTCCAGTAGCTTCTTTGTGTATTTAGGTGAATGCGAAATAAATCTTTTGGCCTGCCTTTGTCCTGGGATGTTGTTCCAGTAAGTCTCTTTTTGACTTTTTTCCCATGTTCTGAGTTCCTCGTAGTGGTGGCCTCTAGTGGTGCCACAGAAGGGCTCAGGTCCACAGAATGGTCTCTGTGCTCCTTCCTTGGCGAGTTGATCGGCAATTTCATTGCCCACCTTCATGTCCTGGTATCCACTCCAGAGTAACTCTGTTGTGTTTGGCCAGTTGGTTTAGTGATTGTCGGCATTCCCAGGCCAGCTTTGAATTAAAAGAGCATGAAGTCAATGCCTTCAAAGCAGCCTGGCTGTCCGATAAAATATATATGGTTGCGCCTCGAAGGCCTTTTTTGGCACATTCAGAAGCGCAAATGTCAATTGCATGGATTTCAGCTTGGAAGATGGAGGGAGCCCTGCCAAGAGACTTTGATAGTCTACATCTAGGTCCAAAGACACCCGCTCCAACCCCTGTTCCATCTTAGATCCATCAGTGTACCAGACAAGTGAGCCTTTTTCATGCTTTGGTGCATTCACACTCATAGTTTGGCGGTCTTGAATAACCACTTCAAAAGAGCGCTGGAAGTCCCGCACTATAGGCATCATGTCCGTGGGTTTGGTCAGAGCTTCAATCTTGATTTTTTCCAAAATTTTAAGGTAACCAGTCAGGTCTCCTGACTTTATATTTTGTGTCTGGAGGCACTCAGTATCTCCTCCCTCTTTATGTGCAGGTGCAGGGGAAGTAGGTTCAACATTGTCTCCAGAGCTGCCGTTGGGCAAGTTTTCATTGCTCCAGTAACTCCCAGACAGGCAAGTGTCTGCAGTTTCAGAAACTTTCCTTGTGTAGTTTTTTCCTCTGTTTTCGGCCACCAGACCAGTGAGGCATAAGTAACTATAGGTATTACAACTGTAATGTATGACCAGTAGATCATTTTGGGTTTTAGACCCCATGTTTTACCACATAGTCTGCGGCACGCCCATAGTGCCGTTGATGCTTTTGCGAAAGTCCTTTTTATTTGCGAGTTCCAATTGAGTTTCTGGTCAAGGACAATTCCCAGATATTTTACTTCTTTAGAAAGTTTGATCGTAATGCCGTTTAACATAGGAGCTATAAACCTTGTTTTCCTTCTTTTTGTAAACGGTATTATAATTGTTTTACTTGGATTGACTTTTAGCCCTTCCGTTGAGCACCAGTTCTCAACCAAGTTTGGGGCCGCTTGCATGCGAGCAGATAATATGCCATCATGCCTGCCCTGATGGTGATTACAAGGTCGTCTGCGTAGCCTTGTACATCGAAGCCTCTTGCTGACAGCTTCGCCAGAAGCCGATCAACCACAAGGGACCAGAGCAGGGGCGATAGTACTCCACCCTGTGGACACCCCTTTACCGCTCTGACCATTGCAGTCGCGTCTCCCATAGCAGAGCTGATTTTGCGGCTTCTTAGCATGACTTTAATCCATTTAATCGTTGAAGGTTCAATGTCCCTTGATTCTGCTGCTCTTTGTATGGATTTGACTGAGGTGTTATCAAACGCACCCTCTATATCAAGGAATGCACACATAGCCGCTTCTTTTGCATCGAGTGTCTTTTCTATGTCTCTGACTAGACATTGTAGAGCATTGATCGTTGATTTTGCCGGTTGGTAGGCAAATTGTTTTGGATGCAGTGGAGCTTTAGAGATAAATTCGCTTCTTATATGCTGGTCAATTATTTTCTTCATAGTTTTAAGGAGAAAAGAAGATACGCTAATGGGGCGATAGGATTTCGGCTCATCCATAGGACGCCGACCGGCCTTTGGTATGAACTACCTTAACTTTCCTCCAGTTTTGTGGAATGTAGCCCAGTATGTAACTGGCTTTAAATATTGCTTTGAGGTTCGGTAGTATTTCCTCTATGCCCTGCTGTAGCATAAGTGGTAACCTTAAAATTGCTTTAGATGCTTTTCATAAATACCAACAAAATATGTAGTTTTAATAGATCTTAAATTATGAGGTATGTAAAATTTTGTACCATTGTATTTGTAACTAACGTTACGTTAAAAAATTTTGTTTTCTTATCTTTGATTTTTTAACATTTACCTATTTTTTCTGTAAAAGTACTTTATCTTCTGACTTTTTCTTTTGGTTATTAGGTATATAGTATCCATTTTTTTATTTACCCCAAATTAATTGTTTTAATTTAAAAAGAGTGTAAACAAAACAAAAATACATAAATAAATAAATGCTTGACTTTAAACCCTACGGAGCTATAAATTATTTTGATAACCATCTACGCGTCTTGCTTTTTTGCTTCAATTTAATCAGACAGCCCATAAAAAGTTTTTTAAGAAATTAAATACCTTACTAACGTTTTTTGTATTAAAACTTTACATTTTTAAATAATACTAGCCAAACGGTGTATTTCCTTTTTTGTGTAAAAGTAACATATGTTCTGAGTTTGATGAAATGCGATATATTCAATCAGATTGTGCATGGTTTGAATTAAACAGCAATGAAAACAAAACCATATGTATTTTTGTTTTGTTTTAAATACCTTTATATGCTTTTGACTTTGTTAAAACCTGTTTGTAAATTTATCTGTGGGACTGCATTCGTATTTCTAATGCAAATCTTAATTTTGTTTATAGTAAGTTTTTCATATTTTTTTTACAGCTTCTTTATTAATTTTTGTAATTTTTAATTTAAATTAAATTATTACTTAGGCCTCTGTTTAATTTGTTTAATAAAATATTTACCTTATGCCATAAACACTTATTTTTATAGTGAAAGAGTCATCTTGGACAAAAAATGGCGTTTGGCCGATAAAGTTTTTTTTTCTACTTAATAACCTATAAGAAAGCTATGAAAAAAAAAATATTTTTCCTGTTTTGTTTCATACCACTATATGCTTTTGACTTTAATGAGTAACTTCCTCCTGCAGAGATTCCTTACAGTTACATAAAGTCACGGGCGGGTATATAATTGTGTATAAGTGCGTATGACCCCTTGTATCGTTTCGTTGAAGTGGTTAAAATTTTGGTGGAAGTATTGGCCAGTATGGGTAGGTTTCCTGTATTTTCAGTTTTGTAAATATCTATAATGTCGTTTAAATTTACCAAACTTTAACCCAAATTTAACACTATTTTTAGTTAATCTGCTTTTTTCAAAAGTCAAATAAAAATATTTTCCAAAAAAATTTCTAATTTTCTACAAAAAGTTTTCAACCAACAAAAAATGACGCTTTTTGTTACCAGTAAGTTATTAAATATCCAATAATAGTATATTATGCAACAAGTAACAAAGGTTTAACATTTTCCACCAGTGAGAGTAAATTAACGAGTGGAAAAGTATAATGTTGAACATTATACTTTTTCTACGACCATTTCTTTTATAGCGAAATAAAAAATATATAAGTATTTTTAATTAATAATAAATATAGTCAATTGAAATATGATCATCTTTATTAATAATTAACGTTTTTATTTATGAATCAACAATAAACTAGTAACTGTAATAATAAACCTATTTGCGTTATTTATTTAAAAAAACTTTTAAATAAAGAAGTATCTAGTGTCTGTATTGGATAAAATACAACATTCATTAAATTGACGTTTGCAATAAATATGGCGCTCGCCGATGTATGATATATTTATTTTTGTTTAATCCTTGCTATAGAACGCCAACTGCCACAGGCTGCTAGATAATGTCAAAGTCATGACTCAAATGGCTATTTCTACTCTTGCAATCGAGACCGAATTACTTTTCTACTAGAGAGAAAAGTACTTTTCTTAAAAAGCTATTTATTCCATGACATAACAAACCCAATAATAAAGTTAACCCTTTGGAAGTTATAAAATAAATGGATTTAAAATCTTATACCATTTTAGTTTACTTCAACCCATTAGGTAATTTTGATTTTATTTTACTTATCTAAGCAATACGAAATAGTAGCATATAAAAAAAAAACATTTCAACTTTATTTAAATTGGTAAATTATTTTTTGCAATTATAAGCAGTAGGAATTTTAAACACATAATGTCTAACGCTTACCCAAATGCACTGGTCTTAGTCCTTTTAATCACAAATATTATAAATTAAAATAATAACAAACTAATAAATAATTTTTAAAGCATAAAAAAAGATATTTAGTTTTAACATATTTTTGATTGAAAATATATTTGAATCTTCAGAGTTTATTAATAACTTATTTCAGAGTAACGATAAAACTTTTAATGAGAAGCTCTTAAAAATATTACAACAGAGTTTATTTAAATTTTTCTTTTGTATTTACATAAAAATTACGCTTATAACAGTGTACAACGTACTTATTATAATTAAATATTTTTACCAGATAAAGCATGCGCTTTAAAAAATAAATTTAATAAAAAGTATTTTTTGGTAAATCTTATTTAAGGGTGAAATTTAAATAAAGGGCAAAAATATTATGATCACAAAAATTACTTTATCTTTATAATTTGTGTTTTATAACCTTTAAATATACTTTATGTTAAAATTAATTAACTTTTTGACTAAGAACAATATGCTTTTACTTTTTATATTTATTTGAAAATTTTAAAAATTATAAAAAACCAATAAGAATTTTATTTATTAGAATGGTTCGTCTATAATAACATAAAGCAAATATTTAGTTGGTAAGGTATTACAATTTTTTTAATACTTTTTGTATCAATAACACATAAATAAAATATTTTGGTTTTACTTTTTTTTTTAATAATATTCGACAAAAGCCATGCGAGTAGCAAGTTAAACTTTTACCAATACTACAACGTTTATGCAACAAAATGGAAATATTAATTAATTAAAAGTATGTAATTAATGTATAACACCGCTCTACAAAAAATAGTTTCTTTTTGTTACCACACCATTATCTTTATATGTTTTTTTTTGATCACTGAATTGAAATCCGACATTCATTTGACCAAAAACCTAGTATGTTTTGAAGTTTTCAATTCCTCAATTTTTCAACACAAAAAAACGAATAGCCACTTAATTTTTTACCTCTTTTACCCAAGAACATCTAAACTCAATAAAAAAAGAGAATATCTAAGCCTAGGAACATCTTAACTCAAAAAGGATTTTGACTCCTCGACCCTGCGACCCTTTGACTTCTCAACCCTGTCACTCCACTCCCGAAAAAACCAATAAAAGGCTATGCAATGTGGGTCCTATGTTTTTGGGGTTCTTAATCTAAATTTAAAGGCCGTTTTACCCAACTTCAGTTGTAATATAACCTGAGCTTTCTACAAGTTTCTTCTGATGACCGCGATTCTTTTGAATAGTAGTAGCTGGATTAACTGTCTTTGAGTAAATATATTTAAGATCTGTTTTTCGAATTATATCCTGTTGTAACCGTCATACAGAAGAAACAGTGTTCTCTTTTGCCGGGAATCCCCCATGTGACTGGTGATGAGATATTTAAATCAGACGGATTTTTTTAACTGTGACACGTCGTTAAAATTCTGTTGCAGTTAGCATAGACGGTGTAAGAAAACCAGCTTTTATTTTGATTAGTAATTTTAAATTCAAAACAATATTCGTATGCATCTTTTAGTAGATCGTTGATTTTAATAGGCGTAAACAAACCGCAGACATAACAAAAGCTGTCCGGTTTGTTTTGAACATCATGCATGAACATGTCTTGTAGCTTTATACACCGTAGAAGCTAACAAATTCACTTCTACGAAGCTGCGGTCGCATGATGAAAACGAGCCCGCTTTCTCGCCCTGACCAGCCGCAGCTGCTGGGAATGTGGGTCCCTGCAGCGTAAACCTTTTCCGTGTGTTTGCTATGACAGCATAAATCCCGTTAACCAGGGTCTCCGCCGGATCACGGAATAACTCCGTTGCCCACCGTCAACGACGTGGAGGATTGCCTTCGAATTTAGATTAAGCAACTCCAAAAACATAGGACAAACATCGCATAGTTAACAAAAGCCTTTTATTGGTTTTTCCGGGAGTGGAGTGACAGGGTTGAGAAGTTCAAGGGTCGTAGGGTCGAGGAGTCAAAACCCTATTGAGTTGGGATGTTCTTGGGTTTAGATATTCTTTTCTCTTATTAAGTTTAGATATACCCTTGACTAGTGCCAGTACGGATCAATAATTTGTTTCTATTTTAGTTTAATTCGTGATTTTTTTTTAATTTTTTATCTTGGGACAGTCCACAAAGGCTGATGCATAATTACTAACGTACCGTGGGTGTCTTAAGTATGGTGAAAGGGAGTTTGTTCACACAGGACCTAAATATTTGGAGATTGGGAGGAGAAGGGAAAACTTCTGCGGGCAGCAAGCTGCATAGTCTTGACACTTTAGGGATGAAGGAACGAAGAAAGCGGGAAGTTCGGAACCTCTAACTGAACTGTAAAAGGATGCAAAAAAGTTGCACTACGTGTTGCTCTGTTGGGAGCTGCCAGAGAAGGAATTATACTGGCCAATTCCTCCGAGCAGAAGCCGTGAAAATACCTATAGAAGAGCGACAGATCCCCTACAGCTCGACGGTCGGCAAGAAGAGGAAGCCTTTCTGTGAGCGTTGGATCATTAATAAGACGAACGGCTCTTCTTTGAATGGAGTCCAGAATGCTAAGTGTTGTAGGGGACGCCATTCCCCAGACATGAGAACAATAGTCTAAAGAGGGTCTGATTTGGGATACATACAGAGTGTACAGATTGGAAGAAGAGAGAGGGAGGTTAAGGATTAGTAGCTATCCGTTTTTCTTTTGTTAAACAATTGAGGGATTAAAAACTTTAAAAAATACTAGGTAGGTAGGTAGGTTTAAAGTGAGTGGACTTTTTACGCCCTCCACTGCGACCGCTCGGTCTATTGTGGCTCACACCTTTTTATATTTCTCCCAATAGGATTGGACTTTTAATGAATCCGATAACAGATTGGGAGAGAGTTTTTACATCTCCTCTTACTCGTGTCGCTACCGGACACGAGCACAATGTGTTCTGATGTGTTCTGGTGTCCCTGTCTCCTGGAGAGTATGACAAGCAGACGATTAGATCCATCATGTCCTCCTCTCCCGGTCTAGTGACGTGGGTAGCTACCAGGTCCTTGTTACAGGAAACAGATGTTCTGAGGCCGCATCTCCGGCCTTATCCTATGAAAAAGGTCCTTTCCGCTTTCTGTTTGAAACCAGGGAACCCTTTTTTCCTATAAAGGCGGTTCTGTCCGCCTTCTGTATGGATTCAGGAAACCCTTCCTAAGCACCTGTTTGTTCGGGATGGATTAGTCCTTCCCCGTGAACCAGGCGCCGGTGACTTCAGGGGCACCTTACGAAACGGATTCACCCGTTTCGGTCGGCGCACCTTTGTCAGCTTGTGACCATGAGTGGCACCTCTCGAAACGGATTTATCCGTGTCGGTCAGCGCACCTTTGACACTTTTTTGCTATGTTTGGAGCTAGGGAAGTAATAGTTCACCACGGCAGAGCCCCGCATTACTGTAGTAAGGCTAGATACTCTGAGAGGTCGC
This sequence comes from Listronotus oregonensis, assembly GCA_019359885.1. Classification (NCBI taxonomy): domain Eukaryota; kingdom Metazoa; phylum Arthropoda; class Insecta; order Coleoptera; family Curculionidae; genus Listronotus; species Listronotus oregonensis. Next base: position 13,885 of record JAHBCN010003517.1, on the reverse strand, counting down.
CTTGTATCTCAGAGGCACCGTTGGAGACACCTCTTTAAGGCAGAGGATGTCATTCACTCATCAGCCCGGTATGCTAACACCTTGAGTTAAAGCCTTGTGTTCATCTTAGCTTCGGATCCCGTTCCATACGCTAGCCAAGCGGTTGGTTGAAAAAAAAAAATTCTAGGTTTTTGAGCATTTCTTTTAAGGTTATGAAAAACCCTAACGTGATGGGGTCAAATGGATGTCGGATTTTGATTCAGTGATTTAAAAAACATATAAAAATAATGGTGTGTTAACAGGAAGACGTTATTTTTTGTGAGGCAGTGTAATTGTTATAATTAAAAGTACGTATTTTTTTTTTTTTTTAAAAATTTAAAAAAATTTTAATTTTTTAAAAATTTTTTAAAAAAAAAAATTTTTTAAAAAAAAAATTAAAATTATAAAAAAAATTTTTTAAAAAATTTTTAAAAAATTTTTTTTAAAAAAAAATTTTTCCCCCCAAAACCCCAAAAAATTTTTTTTTTTTTTTTGGGAAATTTTTTTTTTTTTTTAAAAAAATTCCCAAAAAAAATTTTTTTTTAAAAAAAAATTAAAAAGTTTTTTTGGGCCCTTTTTAAGGTTCCTTTTTTTTTAAAAATTTTTTTTTTAAAAAACCAAATTTTAAAATTAAAATTAAAAAAAAAAATTTAAAAAAAAAATTTTTTTAAAAAAAATTTTTAAAAACCCCAAAAAAAAACCTTTAAAAAAAAAATTTTAAAAAAATTTTAAATTAAGGGGCCCCCAAAAAATTTTTTTTTAAACCCCTTTTTTTTCCCAAAAAAAAAATTAAATTTTGGGTTAAAAAAATTTTTTTAAAAAAAAAAAAAAAAAAAAGGGAAATTTTAAAAATTTTTCCCCCCAAAATTAAAAAAAAAATTTTAAAAACCCCCCGGGGGAAAAAAAAAAAAAAATTTCGGGGTTTTCCCAAATTTTTTTAAAAAAATTTAAAATTTTTTTTTTAAAAATTGGGGGGGTTTTTAAAAAATTTTAAATATTTTCAAAAAGTTTTTTTTCCCCTTTTAAAAAAAGGAAATTTAAAAAAAAAATTTTTTTTTTAAAAAAAAATTTTTTAGGTTTTTTTAAAAAAAATTTTTAAAAAAAAATTTTTTTAAATTTTTTTAAAAAAAATTTTTTGGGAAAAAAAAAAATTTTTTTTAAAAAAATTTAAACCGCCCCCAAAAAAAAATTTTTTAAAAAAATTTAAAAAATTTAAAAAAAAAAAAATTTAAAAAATTTTAAACCTTTTTTTTTTTTTAAAAAAATTTTTTTTTTTAAAAAAATTTTTCCAAAAAAATTTTTTTTCCCCAAAAAAAAAAACCCGGAAAAAAAACCAAAAAAATTTTTTAAAAAAAAAAAACCCCAAAAAAAAAACCCCTTTAAAAAAAATTTTTTAAAAAAAATTTTTAAATTTTTTTTTAAAGCCAAAAAAAAAAAACTTTTTTGGGAAAAAAAAAAAAAAAAAAAATTTTTTTTTAAACCCCAAAAACCCTTTTTTTTTTTTTCCCCCCAAAAAAAAAATTTTTTTTAAAAAAAAAACCCAAAAAAAAAAACCCCCCTTAAAAAAAAATTTTTGGTTCCCCCAAAAAAAATTTTTGGGGGAAAAATTTTAAAAAATTAAAACCCAAAAACCCCTTTTAATTTTTTAATTTTTTAAAAAAATTTTAAAAAAATTTTTTTTAAATTTTTTTTAAAAAAAAAACAAAAAAAAAAAATTTTTTTTTAATTTTAAAAAAAAAAATTTTTTTAAAAATTACCCTTTTTTTTTTTTTAAAAAAAAAAAAAATTTTTAAAAAAAAAAAAATTTTTAAAAAAAAAAAAAAATTTGGGGTTTTTTTTTAATTTAAACCTTTTTTTTTTTAAAAAAAAAAAGTTTAAAAAAAAAGGGGGGGAAAAATTTTTTGGGGTAAAATTTTTTAAAAAAAAAAAAAATTTTTTTTTAAAAAAAAATTTTTTCCTTTTTTGTTTTTTAAAACCCCCAAAATTTTTTTTTTGTTTTTAATTTTTTTTAAAAATTGGGGGGAAAAAAAAAAAAAAAATTTTTTTTAAAACCCCAAAAAAACCCCAAAAAAGGGGAAAAAAAATTTGGGGGAACAAAAAAAAAATTTTTTTCCCAAAAAACAAAATTTTTAAAAATTTTTTTTCCCCCTTTAAAAAAAAAAAAAAACCAAAAAAAAAAAATTTTTTAAAAAAATTTTCAATAAAAAATTTTTTTAAAAAACCCCCAAAAAAAAAACCAAAAAATTTTTTCCAAAAAAGGGTTTGGAAAAAAAACCCCCTTTTTAAACAAAAAATTTTTTTAAAAAAAATTTTTAAAAAAAGGGGGTTTTTAAAAAAAAAAAAAAAAAACCTAAAAAAAAAAACCCAAAAACGTTTTTTAAAAAAAAAAAATAAAAAAAAAAAAAACCCAAAAGGAAAAAAAAAAGGGAAAAAAAAAAAAAAAACTTTTTTAAAAAAAAAAAAAATTTTTAAAAAAAAATTTTTTTTTAAAAAAATTTTTAAAAATTTTTTTTTTTTAAAAAAAATGTTTTAAATTTTGTAATGAATAAAAATTTTTTTTAAAAAAAAAAATTTTTTAAAAAAAAAAAATTTTTTTTAAAAAAATTTTTAAAAAAAATTTTTTTTAAAAAAAAAAATTTTTTTAAAAAAAAAAATTAAAACCAAAAAAAAAAAAAAAAAATTTTTTTTAAAAGTTTTTTCCCCAAAAAAAATTTTTAACCAAAAAATTTAAAGAAATTTTTTTTTTAAAAAAAAAAAATTTTTTTTAAAAAAAATTTTTTTGGGGTTTCCCAAAAAAAATTTTTTTTAAAAAAAATTTATTTTGGGGAAAAAAAAAAAGGGGGAAAAAAAATTTTTAAAAAAAAAAAAAAAAAAAATTTTTTAAAAAAAAATTTTTTTCCCTTTGAACGAAAACCAAAATAAATAAAAAAAAAAAATTAATTTAAAATTAAAAACTACAGTTTATTTTAAATTGGAGCAATTATTATTTTATTTTCTATACATACCTATTTAAATATTCACTTGAAGGCCATAAAATGTTAAACCTTAACCAGAGAAGGATAATTTCCATAAAGTATATTAAATTAAATTAAGTCGGACCATAAATCTTACATGCTTAGCAGACCCGTCACCGACACGTAATAAATCATGCAAACACCTCCTGCTTATAGTTTTCACAAACCTTTAACAATGTGAATTTGAAAAAGGGATTAAAGAATTAAATTTTTGCTTATTCCCAAAAAAATATTTTTTTTTTTAATTTTTTAAAGTTAAATCTATCTATTATTAAATTTTTTTAAATAAAAAAGAATATTTACGTAAAAATTTTAAACTAACTTAAAAAAAATGCCCATTAAACTGCGCTAGCCTTTCCCAGACATTAAGGAAAATTGTTTTTTAATTTTTATTTTTTTTTGTTTTAAAGATTACTATATTTTAAAAAGTACCGAGCAAAAAAAAATAGTCGATTTTAAAACAGTATTTAACATTTTAAGTAAATAATAATTATTGGTAAATACAAACAATCCAAAATTTCCAGAAATAAAATTATAGTATATACTTTTTTAGTTTTTAAGTATTACAGCGTTTATTTGATGCTGATATATTTTGATAACTACGATATGGGTTTTGTCAAACGTTTTGCCTATATACATTTATGATTATTTTACTGTAAAAACTATTTTATGCCCGATACAATACAACTATAGATTCTACTCATACCTAGGTCTATGCTACGGGATCAGGACCCAAGCGGCCCCATTTTGCCTACTATAAAAATAAAAAGTTTTGGCAAGTACCTATTTGATACATAAATATTCCACAACAATTATAATACTTATTTAGTTAAATTTACTAAAATTAATTGTATTAGAAATCTAAAATAACTAGATTTTATATATTGAACATAAACTAAACACATCGTGCAACGTGAATGCTATATTTCTATAGCTACGAGTACGCTAACATTCTTTCTTATTTTTTTTATAAAATAATAAAAGTCTTAATTTAAATTGTAATTTTTCCTTATATTCGTGGCAACACCGCTAAAGTGTAAATAAAATTCCTTTACCAAACAATCGAGTTGATTTTGAAAGCCACAATCGCGCTCCGGCATGACTGAATAACTCTGTGTTACGGAGCGGACGACGCATATACTGAGGGCTGGGGCCTTTCGAACGACGCCAAAGGGACAAGCGGTCGTGGAAAGGGGTGGGGCGTCGGGAGAAAAAGTAGTAAGCATTGGGCTTTGTCAGTGAACCATTGTCTGAAAGTCTTTCTAACATTTTCGGACGAGGTGCCAAAATGTTCTCCTAAATATTTGATGAAAATTTAAGATTTCCATGGTAGTGCAATACTACTTTCTCAGTGTTAGTTCAATAAATTTGACTAGCACGTCTATTTCTGTAACCAATTTAAATTGTTTCCTATAGTTTTTACAAAAGTGTACATTTCTCCTAGCCAGTAGAGCTACCGTAAATGTCCCTTGGTGTTAATTTTAGATTGACACACTCCACGCAAAGTTAAAAGTCAAGGTGAAATTAATGTGATTGTAAAGAGCTGAAGCAGGACAGGCTTTAACTGGAGTGTTTATGGAAGTGATTTAGTAAATGGTATTGTAGGGAATTAGCTGCAAAAAAGATAAGATTTAAACTTGTTCATAAGATAGTTGGTCAAAAATTGTACCAAGTGTCACAGAAGTAGCAAGTAACACCAGGTTTCCAAAAACTGTAAATAATTTTTAAATTTGAATTTAATCTTTTTAGCTTCTATAGTGATAAAAACAATCTTTAATCGTGTCGTAACGTCGATAGATTTGCGCCTCACAAACTCCGGAAGGCGTTTCGGTTTTCTGGTGAAATTTAAATAAATTTCGTTGCTTAATTTAGGTGATTTTTTTTTTGTAATTTATTAAGTTAATTTTTTTAATTTTTTTCTTACATTTTTTATAAAGTTAAGTCTTTGAAAATTTTGTGAACATCTGATTTTGTCAGTAGGTAATAAGTTGTATTAAAAATTACCGAATTCTTGACAAATTAATTAAGGCATCAGTGCCAATTAAAAAAGGGTAATTTCGAACCTTTAACTTTCTACCATATTTTTAAAGTAAACTAAATTCAAAATACATTGTCCAGGGAAATTTTGTTTTTCTTTCTAAAAACTGTATAGTTATAAACATTGAATTGAGTTGCTAATACGTCCCATTGGCGTGTCAAACAATATTTTGTGGTATAGTCATGTATATCCAAACCTTAATTTGCATCTATTGGTTTTTAGTCGATAGCAGAGTTTGTCGACAACTACTTTACTTTTAAACATGGCTTCATCATCGTCAGATGAGGATGATATTTTATTAGATTCTAACTTAACCAAGGATGTCAGTACACCCTTTAAATAAAAAACCAAAGTTACTTTGGAGAATTCCATCACTTTTATAAGGATTTAAGAAAAGATTTTCAGATCGCCTCCCTGGTAAACACATTGGTAATTAATTTATCCTTATTCATCCTGCTAATAACCTCAAAAACAAAACAAATGACATGTGCGAGGCTCTGAAAAATGCTAAGCTCAATTTACTGTGCGATGCTCCTAGGTACAAGGGCGATGCGAAGCGAGGGGCGGTGCGCCGGTATGGCCGCACGCATTGAATTCAATAGTTAAATTTGCTTAGCACACGGATGCTAAGGTACAATGCTAAGTGCGGTGCGATGTGCGGTGCTTCGTTGTGGCCGCCCACTAAGATCTTTTTAAAGGCGATTCCCTTTACTAGGTTTATATTGTGAAAAGATATCCCATGTATGCGCGCCAAATGATAAAATTATAAGAACAATTTTTTGATCTTTACATTCGTTAATATTGAAACAATTAATACAGCACCTTTCAAATGGGATATCAATTAAAAATTACATTTGTGCGTTAAAATCGACATCTGTAAAAAATGATATCTGTTAAAATATCATTTGACAAACATATAATTTATAAAAATGGCATTTGTCAAACGATCCAGGAAAAAACAATTTAAAAAACCCAAAACTTTTTAAATTTTAAATTTTACCTATTAAAATTTTTGGTTTACGCTTATAATTTGTAAAATTTGTTAAAATTGATCAATTAGTTTCAATTAATTATTGTGGCAAATTCGCTATATTTTAGTTGGGATGTTCTTCTGTTAATATTTTTTTTTTACTTTGGGACTTTTAAAAATTTTGTTAACGTTCGCCAATAATCTGTTAGATTTATTAATGTTTTGTCTAAATTAATCATTATGTAAAATTTCGGTTGATATCCCACAAAGCAAACCAAACATAATTTGGCAGAATTTATTTTTATATTTGCCCTCCTAAAATACCCTAATAACGTACCGCTATAATACAGGAAATCTGTTAGAATTATGACCTTTTAAAAACCAATTAATATATATTTTTGTTTTAAGGCAATTTTGTTCTTTATTTTTTTATATTTGCCCGGTTAAGGAAATCGCGTAACGTACACCCAATTATAACCATTAACTTGATTCATTTTGATTAAGTCTTTTGCCTTTACATTTGAACCCCTAGGTAACTTACGGCCATGACTTACAGTATATGATTAAATCAGTAGATTTATCTAATCAATTCAGTTTAACTTAAATTTTGCATTTTTCTGTGATGGTGAGACAAAATAATAACCGCAAACACAAGCACGGATACCACTATTTTTTTTTAAACTTGTTTTTTTTTTAATTTAGGGGTCCGAAAACGTCAAAAACATAAAAAACTAAAAAAATTAAATTTTCCTACTTTATATACATATTTGTAACGTATATTACATTACATATAATAAATGTATGTTGGCATGATAAAAAATAAACATTTTACATAATTATTTATTTAAGTGTTTTTACTCTTCGTAAAAAATAAATTTTTTTATTGTTTAGTTTTTTTTTTTAAAATTTTAATGGAAAAAATAAATATAAGGTAATTATCATTACTAGAAAATGTCAGTAACAGAAAATATTTAAAGATTTTTAAAAAATTTTTTATTTTTTGTTTATTTTATTTAAAATTTGATATACTGGTTTAAATTTGTTTTTACTGCATTATGTCGGGATTTTTATGTACCAAAGAATAAATTTAATATAAACACCTACGTTGTCCAAACAAACTGTATATTTTTAGTAGTTAATAATTTTTTATTCCCTTTTTTTAAATTTACAAACATTTACCAAAGGAGATATTTTACGGGGGTTGTAAAAAATTACGGGCAAGCCAAAGGGAATTTTGGGGTTTTGGGGCAAAATCGATTTTGTGAAAATTACGTTTTTATTTATATAAAGCCCAAATATGAAAATAAGAAAAAATTATTCCGGCCAACGTTAGACCCATCATATTTAAGTGTCCTTTTTTTATTTTTTTTAATATAAACCTTTCATATATAAAACAAAAAAACTCTATTTGTAAATTTTTTCCTTTTAAATTAAAAAAAAAAAATAAATATTTTATTTAAAGCTTTTTTTTGGGGGGTGATACCAAAAAATGGTTTAAGGGGTTTCTAAAGGAATTAATATTTTTTCCTTAAACAAAAAATGAAGTTTTTAAAATTTTTTTTTTAAAATTTTTTTTCCCCCCATTTAGGGAAAAAAAATTTTTTTATTTTAATTTTTTTTTAAAATTTTTAAATTTTTTTTTCTTTTTTTTAAAAATGTAAAGTAAATTTTAAAAATAACAATGATTCTTCTGTTCCTCTTTTAAAACACCTTTGGGTTAAAAAAAACGGGCTTTCAAAAACCAATTTAAAAAAAAAAAAAAGGGAAATTTAAATGCACCCGAAAATTTAATTAAAGTTCAAAAACCCCCCGCAGTAAATTTTTTTAAATTTTTTAAACCAATTTTCTTTTTAAAATTTTAACTTTTTTATAAGTTTGGTTTTGTAAAATTAAGTTTCAAAAACCAAAAAAACCACCAAAAAAATTAAAAATAAAAATAATTTTTTATATAAAAAATATAATAAAAAAAATATATATATATATATATATATATATATATATATATATATATATATATATATATATATATATATATATATATATATATATTTTATTTTATATTTTTATATTATTATATATAATATATTATATTATATATATATATATATATTTATTATATATTATATATATATATATATATATATATACATATATATATATATATATAATATTTTATATATATAATATAATATAATAATAATAATATTTTAAAATTTTATATATATATATAATATATATATATATATATATATATATATATATATATATATATATATATATATATATATACATATATATATATATATATATATATATATATATATATATATATATATATATATATATAAAAACCCCCAAGGGTCCAAGCTGACATGGGAATGCCAAAAAAAACTGGAAGTCCTGGGAGAAAACAAAAAGAGTAACCCCCTTGTGGGTACCAGGACATTTGGGGATAGAAGGCAACGAAAAAGAGGATGAGCTAGCGAGACAGGGATCATTCCCCACCATAATTTGGGCCGGGAAACCCGGAATGACCAAAACCACGGTACGAGGGGGAAACCAGGAAATATATCCAAAACAAACCCCCGAAGAATACTGGGGAAAACCCCAGTCGAATTAGACATGAAAAAAACTATATAACAAGCCCATCCCCAAAAAAACGAAGGAAGAACTACTCAGACAAAATAGGTAAAGACTTCGCATAACAGTAGGGTTGTTTACAGGGCATGATAACCTTTAAAAGGGCACCTACACAAGATAGGCGCATACCGGGGGCCCAAGTTGCAAAATGTGCGACGAGGGGGGAAAAAAACCGCCTACCATATCTTGTGCGAATGTAAAGCATTGAATCACAAAAAAACAGGCATTATTTGAGTAACCGGAAATGAACCCACAGGAATATATCAACCAACCAGTCTCGGGCCTATACAGACTTGTAGAAGGAACAAGACTTAGTTCACGTATATGTGAACCTCAAAATGAGCTTTTTTGCTAATTCCAAGGTGACGTGAGCACGACTGAAAACGTGATTTAAACAAATGGGTGAAAATACTGCGTTTTCCCATTTGTTTAAATTACGTTTCAGTCATGCGACGTCACCATTGGAATAAAAGAGCTCATTTCGAAATTTGCATATAAGTACATGAACTAATGAGAAGCCATTTTTCATTAAGTGTGTTGTGTAAAGCAACTTATAAATGTTTTGCGTAATACACCTCCCGGGGGCCAAAATAACATCTTAACCTGTCGATACTGCGTTTGGGTTTGGGGTTTGAAATTGCTTGACAAGATGGGCTAGTTGTTCTAACGTTCCAGTTGTATTGAACTACAATTGTTCTTAATGTTGCTGTTTTGCAGTCAAGGGTGTCTATGGCCTACATTGGTGTGACCATCCCCAACAAGGGTGAAACATGTGTAATCGGTTTGGGCCCAAACCCCGGAGTTATCCATATAATTGGAGGCCTCGTAATTTTAAACCAACCAAGCTTAGTAGTCATACCTAACAGGATTTTTAATTATTCTTTCAGTTCATAAAGGAGCCTTATGCCTAAAGAAAGTCTACCTATTTGTTATTATGTCATGTTGATATGTATAAAAATATACATATCAGAAGCAAGACATACAAAGGGTATACTGCCTTTTCCGGGAGATATTTAATATGTTTTTAATTAATTTAAAAATAAGGATGCCCCTTCAAAGACTGATCTTTCTAAAAAATGGCTGTTCGTTTCTTAAAGAATAACCCAAAAGGAGACAAGTTAAATTCTAAGATATTTTAGAACATTTGTCTGGTGATTGTCAGCTGGTCTAATTGCGTCCTCTTTTCAGCGAATACGGGCTTGCTGAAAGCCGTTTTTCTGAAATACTGAAAGTAGGAAACTTGCTAAGGTTAAGATTTGGATTTTACTTTGGATAAAAGGTCCTAGTTTTCAGTTTCTTAAAGTTTTAAGTTTTGGGTTTTTTACTGAAAAAAGTCATGGAATTTTTAGTGGTTTTTAAAAACCTTGGCAGAAAAAGGATTTAGAAATGTGGTTTGTAAAAAACGACCTGATGAGATACTCTGAAAATTTATGATCCCCTTTTTTAAAAGTTTTATGTCAAAGTTTAAAAGTAAAAGCCACTAATTTTATTAAAGAATTATTTTATTTAAATAAATAGTGCTTAAATTTTGGGGTAAAATTTTTAAATTAGAAAAAAATTTTGGAAAGTCTTACAGGCATTCCCTTATTTTTTTAAATAGAAAGTGCCCTTTTTTTTTAATTTTTTTCAGGGGACATAATTTCTTTCGGGAAAAATTTTTAAAAAGGGAAAATATCAGGTTCTATCTGTGTCGAAACGGGCCCGGACCAATTAAAACTAATTTTTAATGGGGACAAAAATAAAAATACAAAAAATATAATATTTTTCTGTATGGGGGAGTTTTTTCCCTGACTCATAAGTTTATATTTCAAAAAAAATTTTTTGGGAAAATAAATTGTTTTATTATAATTGTTAAAAAAAATTTTTACTATTTTTAAAAAATTTTTTAATTTTATCCAATATAAATAATAGTTTTTAAATTTTTTCCCACTTTTGGGGGAAAGAAAAAAAAATATTAGGTTTACACAAAATAAATATTTTGTCTGAACATCCACACGAAAAAAAAATTAAATAAATGGATATTGTGGTTCTTTAAAAAAACTATATCAAATAAAAAAAGAAAGCAAAAAACGCAAAAAAAAAAAAACTTAAAAAGTTAAATTTATTTGTAAAAGTGATTTAGTTCAAATAAACATCAAAAACATAGCTAAAATAAAAGTAAAATATATAAAACTTTTTTTTAAAAAAAAAAGGGGTGGGCCCAAATAAAAAAAAAAAAAGAACTTTTTAAATTTATTTAGATTAACTATGGCATTGTTATATTAAAAGTTGGGTAAACTTACACATTCGGTTAAAATAAACAAAAAAATTTTTTTTTTGGTCTAAATGTCATTTTAATTTAATTTTGTATTTAAGTCCAGTAACTGAAGACCTGAAAGTACCCAAACCCAAAAAAATCTGTACATTTTTTATTTGTTGCGAAATTTTTAGGTGGGGATGCCGAGGAGAAAAAGTTTATCACGAATCCGACGGGGGAAACCCTCCAAAAAGCCTCCCAAGTCCCAAAAATAGGTTTCTTGAAAAATCTGCCAAAAATATGTGAATTAAAAAAATTTTTTTCGGGCAAAAAGAAGATCACCTGGCGGAATCTACAAAAAAAGGGTTTTCCCCCATTGTTTTCAAAAAAACCCAAAATTTTTCCCCAAAAACGACTGGCGAAAACCCCTAACATACAGACTTTCTAGAACTCCGAAAAAAGGCTTAAAAATGGATGGGCAAAACAATTTTTTATCAAAACGCAAGAAAGGTGAAAAAAGGGAAAATTTTTTGGGAAACCCTTAAAAATTTTTGCTTAGGTCTTATTATAAAAAGAAAAATTTTAAAAACAAACCATTTTTACAAAAAAAAATCAATAAAAATGAAACACCAAAATAGTAAAAAAAAAATTTTTTTTGCTTTTTTTTTATTCTAGAAAAAACAGAATGGACCCAAACTCAAAAGAAAGGAGGATTTTCCCATTCCGGTGAACTTTTAATGATTACAAATGTAAATTATTGCCAAGTAATGGAACAATTCGTCCGCCCGCTTATAATGAATTCAAAGATAGCGGCATTCTAGTGGTAAAAAGTTAAATGAAAAGGGGGGGGCCTTTTTTGGGGCCCGTTATCTCCAACCCCTATTGATTTTTCGAAAAAATTATAAGGACCATTTTTGTAGATACAAGGCGATTTTATTTTTTGTCTTAGCAAAAATTTTCCAATCGCATATTTTTGTCAGATATTAGGGAAACCCATTTTTCGGGCCTTGAGGGGCCATTTTTAGCCCTTTACCACTGTTAATGTTAATATATTTTTTTTCTCGAAAGCATCCCCGAAGACCTAAGAATTGCGCCACAAGGAAAACGGCAGAAGAGATTTATTTTAAGCTTTGTCCCTTCATTTACTGGACTATTTTGTCAGTTATCTTTTTGATCAATTGACTTTTGTTAGTTATGATTTTCAACCAACGGTCTTCTTAAATTCGTGCAATTGTGTCGGAGGCACATTGTAGTCTGGCCAATCATTTGGTCAGTTGTCTTTGGCCAATTACCCTTTGCTTATTGTCTTTTGCAATTTATCGTAGATCCTTTTATTAGTTGTTTCCTACAAATTTAAGGAAATGGAAACCAGACCTGAAAGTTAATTTCATTTTTTTAAATAAATTATAGTCCAGTTCATGTTTAGGAATTCTGTAGATACTTAATACCTTTAACATATTAAAAATTTTATTTTTTAATTTATATTTATAATTTACTAAAAAGACGTCAAAGAAACTTTGTGAAAGCTTGCTAAATATTAAGTAAAAAAATAGAATAAAAGCACAAATTAGTGGTTTAAATGTTGATAAAAATAAGGCGTTTCATCAAACTATAAATATTAATAAATCAAATTTATTTATTTTATTTAATACTAAAGTTATGACCTACTTATACTTCACTTTAAGTATAAATTAAAGGAGTAAAATCAAAATTAGAGCATAAAAATAAATAACACAGGCGTTACCCTTACATCATAAGGCCTCTTTACAAGGCAAAGTATTTAATCGATTATTATATTGTATTTTTACCTCTCTGAAATACACCCTTTGGCTATTTGGTCGATATTAGAAAGAAAGCAAATATCAATAAAAGTAAGCTTTATAGAGTTTAGGTACTTTAATTTTATGTTACTTTTACATACACATAATATTTCAATTGACTTGTATGTGTACTTCAGTAAAAATATACTAAAATATTTGCTTAAAATTACAGTTGACTGAAAACTGATTGCTTTAAACAATAATAAAATTTATTTTATAGGGTGATAAAGCGTTAAATATAAATTTGATTTAAACGCACTTTAATAAGGGTATTTAAGAAACAGGCTAATGGTCCAAACAATGTCCCTAGCAAGCTGTTTAGAAGTATTGAAAGTTGCCCTTGCATTTTAACACAGTAAAGATATTCTAGGATTTTTTTTAGAAAAATTAATGGGTATAATAAAATTAGGTTATCTCTCAAGCTAATGTGGTTTAATTTAAAAAGCAAAATAGAAACTTTTTTGTAAATACAATTTAAGAGCAACCACTATAGTCCGGTCAAATTAGACCTGAAAATAAGAGTGAAGGTACATAAATTTACATCAAGCTGAAAGTGAGTAAAATTGTTCAAAACATACTTTCAAATCACATTTTACAATCCCCCATCGTTCCGGTACGTGAAAAAAATGACTTGAGGTTAAAGGTAAAAAATGGGGTTTTCGCGATTTTCTTTAAAACGGTAACTTTTATCGTAAAATTACTTTGACAAAAATTGTAGATCATAAAATTATCTATATAAAAGGTTTTAATATTTTTTCTAAAAGCACGTTCCTAAAATATAACAATTTGAAAAGTTGTAAGCGTCATTCTATGCACAATGCACACGTTTCACGCCACCTCTGAGGTAGTGTACTTAGCGCGTTTTTTTTAATGTATTTTCCCCAGTAGGCCTATTTCATAGTCTGTTGTGATTCTGTTTAATTGAAAACTATTTCATAATAACATATAGTTGCAAGGGTTGGAATTGATAAAAGCGATGGAAATTAAAAATAGAAGAAAAATTTATTAGTCCAATTCATAATCTTTAATTACTTTTCTGGTTATTCTTCTTGATCTTTATTTTCTTCTTTTTTTTTTCTTCTTGATCACCTTCTTCTTTTTCATTCTAAGTGTAAGTTGCGTCAATTCGATGTTCGATGTCTATTCGTC
>JAHBCN010003516.1:0-74454 GCA_019359885.1 Listronotus oregonensis | reverse complement strand
TTAGTAGTTTTTTTAGTCAGTTAATATCTAACATTTTATATAAACATGTTTAGTTATGAAACAAAAGCGTATGCTCCTATAGGTAAGTTTATTTAAATAAAAATGCCTGTTTTGGTGACAATTGAAATCTATCGACCCTTGGTTTTTTGGACAACAGTTTTATAAAACAATGGTGTAAATACTTACCTAGGCTTGAATAACACTATCACATCCCCACTATTGTAAAATGTCTTCAACTCCCATTATTTAATCGTACAAACACCCAAAACAAAAACACGTGCAACGGGACTAGAACAGTCCCATTAAATTTCGCTATACCCTTCACCTTGATCTATAATCACAAGAATGACCCGGCAAACCAAGCACCGCCATTTCCGGTGCCAATCGGGGTACATCGTAGGTGGACTTTCTAGAAATGAAAATTTCCGAATTTCAAAAATTTTATATTTAGATTATATTGCAAATATATTCTCAAATTGGGCAATCCAAATGTTTCAAATTGAACATACAGGACGCGTTCTTTAAATGATATGTCATTTTTAATTGTAAATGACCAGTTTTTATTTTAAAAGTAACTGAAATTCAAAGTAAAATTATATGTTATTTTAAACTGAAGAACAAAGAAGTTCAAACCAAAATCATGAAAGTCTTAGCTTTAGACTGTATTTTTAAAGTGAAAATATATTCTGAGGATATGAAATAATTTTATTAATCATTTTGAAATACTTCTTTTAAGGTGGCTTTCTTCAAATAAGAATCGGTAATCTCAATTTAAATAAATATAAACAAAAATATCTAAATACTCTATTTGATAATATGTTTTTTTCTGTGCACTAACAACAGAATTCTGGATGAAAGTGATGAAGAAACCAATGACTAGTTCTTGTTATAAATATATATTCTAAAAATAAGTACAACCATAATAAATGAAAAGTATAAAAAATAATAATATTAATTGACAATATTTTTTTAATAATACATAAAAAAATTAAACAAAGAGAAAAAAAAATGTTTTATTTGTTTTTTATATTACATCTAAAATCATAGTTATAGATGTTTGTCACCTTTTTCCTTTATTAACAAATACTTTATAAAACATAAAAATAATTCTTGATAGGACGATGGAATGATATAGCACTAATTATTTTTTATAGTTTAATAATTATTTTTATAAAAACTCCCACCATTCCGACTTCTGCCGGCTTTAATTTCACTATCTATAAATTGTATTTAATAAGATATCATTAATGACAGATACAATAATATAATTTTTAAGAATTTTTTTTACAATTTTAAAATTATTTATAAAAAAAAATCGGAGCTACCTGAACTGGCCACGTATTTTTTCTAGTTAACATCGGTGGAGACTTCATTGCATCTTGGTACCAACAATAATAATAAAATCATATATCTAAATTGCCACCAGCTCCCTAGCTATAACAGTTTTTAATATTTTTTTTATTTTTTTTTACTTCAGTTAATATTAATAACTACTCGGATTTAAGCTAGATCAATTTTAAAAAAATATTTTGTTTTACCCCTTAAATGAGCAACTTATTAATTTTTTTTTCTTTCACCGTAAAGTTTTTTGTTTGTTGGGGCTTTTTACAAACACTCTCCTTATTAAATTAATGTTTTTATTTTCTATTTAAACAATATTTTCAGAAGCTCAGTCTTTTTGTATTTTTTATAAGCAACACAGAAAGTGATTCATGACCATGGGATAATTTATGGCCCTTTCAGGGTCTCACATAATTCATCTGGGAGCGAGATTAGCTGAATAAAGTGCCAGACAGCGGCTGAACCCTTCACTCAGCCCTTTGCATCTCTAAACACGTGTTGCAACTTGTTTCGTCAAGATTAAAGCGAAACCACAAGACGGCTACTTGGCTAGTTTAGCGATAAACTGTTATTACAAGCATCTTGTGTTGATCGGCTGGTTTAAGGTTATCTTACGTAGACTTAATTAGAATTTATTTATGTAATGTACTTTTTAAATTTTTATTTAAGGTTTCCGCAGGTTACAGTAAATTAAACATATTGAGTGATCAAAAATTTTACTACCACAGAGAGTAAAGCGATACAAGAACTCTCTATTTTTAGTGGTAATGTGGGTAATATTTACTTATTATTTTTCTGGTGCTCAAATTATTTTCGGAAATATTTCCGAAGGAACGCATGTTTTGAAAATTTTTTGCAGACAAGGAAAAATTTTCTAGAAAAATGCTAGATTGTGGACAAAGTACCGTAAATTAATTTAAGGACGCGTATGATTCGCTAAGAAAATTTTACACCCAAAATGTGTTTAAAAAAAAATCTGACATGAGCTGTCAGAAAAAAAAATCCATTTATTAATTTTGTTCGCCTAATTAGGCAGGAGGAAAAAATCCAAATATTTTGCAGCTTGCTATGGTTACCTGATAAAATAAAATTGTCTAATTGGCCTAAAGTGACAGGTGTAAAATTTTTAATAGAAAATTAAACACCAGTACTTTTCAGCCAATTAAAATAGTTTTGACAGGTCACAATGGCAACGCATTTATTTGATCGGAATATTTTGTCTCTACGGTGGGTAACCATTAGCCAGTTATAGTGGAACATTTTTGACAAAATAACATTTTTTTAAATTATAAAATTAAATTAAAACTTTCATTAATTGTAGTAGAATCATTTAGAGCAGTGGTTTCCAAATTGGGGGGCGCCCCCCCGGAGGCGCAAAGCAACATTGGGGGGAGGCGAGAGTTTATACAAATTTTTATTTTTAAAATAACAAAATCTGTTTAAATTAAAAAAAGATTTATATATGAAAACAAAAAGATTACAACATATATTATATCTCATCTGGAAAGTCTCTTTGATGAATTCCAACAATACTTTCCTAATTTACATGTCAATGATGAACATAAAAATGGGGCGCCATAGAAAAAAGTTTGGGAACCATTGATTTAGAGTATAAGGTTTAGTTACTAAAATCGATATTAAAAAAATATGGCGAAAATTATGCACGCGAGCCCTATGAAGTGTACGTAAGTTACTTATAAAAAAATAAAATAAAATCTAAGTAATCCAATTTCTTAGCACTTATAGTAGACCAAAGTTTATGTAAAATTAAAGAATATACAATGATAAGTCATGGCAAAATGGCATTTTTATGTAACTACAATAAATAAAAATCAATTTTAAAATTATTTTTAACACAATTTTTCTTTCTTTCATACCACTCGGGGTTAAATCCGAAAATTTTTTCTTGCTCATGAATACTTTTTTCAAAATATTTATGAGGTAAAAAAATTTTGGAAAAATATCTTTTTATTACAGGGAGTGGCAATAAAAATTTTTAAATCGCAATTGTCTTCAAAATACCAAAAAATTTAAAAAAATATATGTTTTTTACCCAACCTGACAATTATGTCAAAAATTTATATGTTTTTTTATAAATTTTCAGGAGTGTATGGTGGCTTACCTATGTTTTATTTTTTATTTAATTGCAGCAAAAATTTTTTTAACTAAACTGTGCCAAATTAATGTTGTTTCGTTTTCATTGGCCCACCCTATACGCCAAAAATACAATATTTGTAAAATAACCCTGTATTTGATAAAGAGTATAATTGCTAAAAATGAATTCAAATTTTCTTTTGAACAAATGATTTCATAAAATAAAACAAAATTCATTAACTTTTTATTAGACACGTCAATCGGATTTTTTTAATTTAAATAAAACTTGGTATAACTAGAATGTTAACCAAAGTACATCTTCTGAAAAGAAACGTTTTTTACTACTATGGACAGTGGCGTCGCTTTAAGCAATTTTATGCATTTTTTTTAGTCATAAATTAAAACCGGTAGTAGTACTTACAAAAACTGTTTCGGGTAGTTTTTTCGATAAGATAAATAATTGAGAAGATATCAACAAAAATGTGTTTAAATTAAGGAATTGATCCTGAAGTAAAACGATTTTAATTTTTTCAAGCAAAAAACATGCGTCGGATAAGGAAAACCAGAAAATCAAATTTGCTTAAAAATAAATGATGATTTTAAAAGTAATTTTTATTTTAGACAGAGCAGTGACGTCGTATTTTTTTTCCAAAAATATTTAATTTAAAACCCATTAAAACGCCACTGGTAGAAAAAATTTAAAAAAATTGTGCATCGGAAAAGTCACCTTGAGCATAGAAAATATGTACCAAATTTCATAAAAATGACTACAATATTACTCAGTTATTATTAAAAAAATGATTTTTTAAAAATTATATCACCCTGCATCTCAAAAGTTAAGACTTTTAGGACAAACGTCCATAAAAAATTGTTTTTTTTTTAAATAAGTCCAAGAATTACCCCCTTAAATATTAGCATTAGTAGCAATTAAGTATCGTAGGTATATCAAATTATTATCAATAATATAGTTACAAAAAAAGGTAAGAGGAAATAATAGTAAAAAATGCAAAAAAATGTTCAAAGTTACCTCACTGCCCCAAAATAGTAACTTAAGTTTGTTATCAGAAAAGATATTTCGGTTAATGTTTTAACTGTATTATGATTTATTTAAATCGAAAAACCCGATTTGAAATAAAAGGGAAAATCCCATTTTTATTTTTTTTCTTTTACATAGATTTAAGCAAATATACGAAAAGACATGTTTAAACAACCCATTATTACCTTATTCTTTACCAATACTTTGTTTTTCCTATCCCATTTTTGTAAATTAATTATTATTTATTTAACCTTTAAGTAGAACGCTGCTCCACTATTGGTGTTGTTTAGGCAAAGTTAAACTTTTTATAGTCCCTTTCCTTGTACAAGACAATGCGGGCCTGCCTCTTTTACTATAATCTGGCACAAAATCCTTAGACGTAGACGAGAACTTACATTAAGGAAAAAACGCTATAAAAGCCGCTCAACCCTAATTAATTATAGGATAATATAAGATAATTTATATGTCTATTTCAGCATTACCTACGAAAGTGCGTATATAAGAAGCAATTAAACCATATATTTATAAAATATGTTATAAAATGAATTTTTGGAGAACTTGTAAAATAAATAAAATTTATTTTACTCTTGCATATTTAGGTAGATTTAAGCCAATAGTAAGCTGTCATATTTTGTGTGTGGTATTTTGTCCTTGACTTTTTCTTTATTTTAGCGACTAACAAGAGCTTGCTTATTTTAATATACCTATTTTACCCATTAACTGCATTTGGATAAATTTGTCGAAACATTAAATATGCAGCTGCACTTAACTGCTTTTTTATTGACAGGTTAGTACAAATGTACCGATATTGCACAAAAAGCTTCTGCTACTTGCATACGTCATTTTAGTTTTTAATTAATATAATTAGTCGAGAAAACAAGCTTAAAAAAGTGCAAAACCTGGAATCTTTTTCAAAATACATAGATTTGCATAAAAATTTGGGATTTAGCTTAACTTACCCCCCTCTGAAAAATTATATTATACCGATGGGCGCTCTTTATTTTTTAGGGGTAAAAACTACTTTTTATCGCTAAAAACTTATATACGATACTTTACATTAAACCAGTTGCGATTTGTATTTTTATGTAGTAAGAGTGTAAAGAGATATTCTTGTCTCTTATCTTGTCTCGTCGAAATGAGAGACTTATTTTCCCTCGTTTAAAATTTCGAGACGTGATGAGAATACGCTTATCTCCCGCCAAGAATTTCTCCTTTATCTTGAGGTTTCTTATTTCCTCGAAATTTTGACGCCCAAAGAAAAAAGAGCTGATATAAAAATAAAAGTTTAAAATATAAGTAGAAATAGTATGGTTTTAGGTATTAAGAAACTGGTCAAAAAATATATTTTGGGAGCATGAAAGCAATTATAAAGATTACACACAAAGTTGTTAAAGGCAAGATCGGGCATTTTTTATTAAAAAACTTCCTTTATAAAATGAGTTAAGCGAATGTGTCAAAACAAACAAAAATTTGTACTTTAACATACCTTAGAACTTAAAACTTTTATTAAAAAAATGAGATGAAAATAAGACGTTTATTAACAAATCACCGAAAAAAAATATATGTTTCGTTACAAAATGAGACGTGCCTAAAATCTGTCCACTATAAATTGAAAAAAATACCCAGTAAGTAACCATGATTACTGACTTTTTTAAGTTATAAAAACATTTTTTGTTGTTGTAACCACGGTTACTAGCTTTCTAAACCAATGCAACACATTTTTTGTTTGGACTTCCTGGTCTTGTCTCGTTACGTGGCACTATTTTTAGAAAAGATATGTACTTTTAACGCCAAAAAGTAATCTACATCTTGTCCTTTTGGTCTTTTAATTTTTTACTTTAACACTGTAGGAACAAATATTACTAAAAATAAAATTAGGTTTGTGAAGCAGTACAATTTGGCTTGATCTTTGCTATAACAAAAGAAAATGTATATTTTAATAAAAAAAACTATCCTAAGACACGCATACCCACAAATTTAACCAATTGCATTTCAGATTTGACCGGGATGTATACTTTGAGCTTTCTCAAAAATAATACGTGGGTTTCTAAATATGTTTTGTCATATGTACTATAAATTAGTGTTTTAAACTACTTTCCATCGGAGTTAAGGCACTTATTCATATGTAAAAACCATTTACCAAAAATGTGTACAGATCTTAATTTCGGTACGGAATTACAGATTTTATTAAAAGCTGCTATTTAGTCTACTTTCTAATAAAAACGCCGAACTTTAGGCTATTTTTTTTTTTGATCTTTATAATTTTTAAACTTAAAATTGTAGTTTGGTAAGGTCGATTTCCAGGAGTATTATCATGATAAAACCAGCAGGTGTCAAGACGTAAATTTGGTCCTAAATGCATAAGGCTTTCAAATACTTGGGGCAAGCAAGAAATATTGTACCAGCCAGATGTTAACCCTCCTCTGTGTATCCAGCAAAAGAAGAAACTCTTTGTCTATCCAGCAACAGAGTCGTGGTTATTCCCTTGCCCGAAAAAAATATTATCAATATATATATATATATATATATATATATATATATATATATATATATATATATATATATATATATATATATATATATATATATATATATATATATATATATATATATATATTATATATATATATATATATATATATATATGTATATATTTAAATCAGAAAAAAATTTTATTGTAGCGCATTTAAAGGGTGCATTTGTTAATTTATTTTTTTCAATTTTTTTATTGCTATTTTTTTTACTATAATTTAAAAAAGATAATATGGAAAAAAATTCCACAATTTTTATAAAGTTATTTTTTTTGTCTTTAAAAATAAAGGCCAACCACAAAATATAATAAAGACACTGCAGACCAAGCAGCGTATAATAAATCCTTAATTGTTTTTTTCCAATATATAACTACAAATTAACAATAACATATCCCTTAACCTAGTGGGTTTAATCAAAGTGAAAGTAAAAAGAAGGTTCAATAAAACCGACACAGTCAAACGTATTTCCGGAAAAGTAATGAACTCTCAAGTAAAAAAGCGACTCGATATTTCCAGCAAGAGCAGTATATTCAAGTTAATGCGGCTTGAATAATAATCCTAGGGCATATGTGAAAATATATAGATATATAAAACAAGTTTAAGAAATCCGTGTGGTGATACGGCTTAAGTTAGAAATCGTGTTCCAACAAATGAACTGCAGATGGATTGTAAAGACTTTAAAAAGGCTTTATAAAAAGTTAAACTTGCGTTTATATTAAAACGTAATTGAAACAAAGGACAATCTAGTAATATAAGGTCCGTTTGTTATCAAGTTCAGAGTAGGACAGAGTAGGTAGGTGTAGGACTAAAAAGTGAAACTAAAAGTAAATAAGTTTCGTATTTGATTTTTATACCAAACGCGTTTTAGACCTACTTCAGAAATTAAAAATAGCTTTATGGTTATGTTAATAAACAAAGAACTTTATGTCTTACACTAAAAGTCATCAACTTCACTCTTCAAAGCTAATAATTAAGTAAAAATAGTTTACCCAACCCCCCTTGCCTAAATTACGTAACGATCCGGTTTAGTGACAAAAAAGTGTAAAATAGAGTACTCTATTTCTGGAATAACAAACAGACCTATATTTTCAAAGAATTGACGTCACAGAACTTATGTATATATTTTTTTTAATGTCAGTTTATTAAAATATAGCTTTTTAATTTATCTACGCATCTCGCTAAAAAAGTCTTGACGTATATTCCTGTAATTTAGTACCGAATTTCTTAATGCGCATGTCTTAAATTAACTATGAATAATAAAAACTGTTTGTCAAAGCCTGTTACTATGTGAGATTTAGCAAACAATGGTTCGAAAATGGCAATACTCTGGAATACAGATTATCGCGTAATTCCTTGTTTAATTTTCGACGTTATTTATCAACACATGAATGCCATGCTGAAATAAAATAAGTATCTGGCAAGATTTTTTTTATCTTTTACGACAATTAAACGGTGGTTGAATCAATTTCAAAAGAAAATATTTAATAAGAAGGATAGTGAACGTTCAGGCCTATCTGTAGAGGTGATAAATCAAAAAAATATTGGCAGTGTAAAAAAATCATTGAAAATCTGGAATTACCGCACATTCTGAAGATTCATGTACCGACATTACACCCAGCTTCGCAAGGTTTGTTCATCGTTTGTTCCTCACTTCTTAACTCACAAACAAACAGCAACACAAGTTACCTGGTCCCACAAAATGCTGAGGCAATTTGATTCTGAACTTCCTGTCCAAACAATTGTAATCATTACAAGGAATAAATATCATGAATGTGAGATGCCGACAAAAGACTAAATTAAAGTTTGGCTATTAAAAAAAAAAAAAATGGTACGATCGACAAAAAAGATTGTGTTGATCGAGTCGCTTTTTTACTTGAGAGTTCATTACTTTTCCGGAAATACGTTTGACTGTGTCGGTTTTATTGAACCTTCTTTTTACTTTCACTTTGATTAAACCCACTAGGTTGATAGGGATATGTTATGTGACTTGAATTTGGAGTTATATATTACGGAAAAGCAATTAAGGATTTATTATACGCTGCTTGGTACTGTACAGTGTCTTGATTATATTTATGTGGCTTCCGAGGCCTTTATTTTTAAAGACAGAGAAAAATAACTTATATAAAAATTGTGGAATTTTTCCATATTATCTTTTTAAATTATCAGTAAAAAATATAGCAATAAAAAAGAAAATATAGGGGGAACTTCAACTTTTTTAAATGAAACACCCTTATATTATGCGCCCCCTTTTTTTTTTTTTTTTAAAAAAATTTTTTTTTTTCAAAAATATATATATATATATATATATATATATATATATATATATATATATATATATATATATATATATATATATATATATATATATATATATATATATATATATATATATATATATATATATATATATATATATATGTATATATATATATATATATATATATATATATATATATATATATATATATATATATATATATATATATATATATATATATATTTATATATATATATATATATATATATATATATATATATATATATATATATATATATATATATATATATATATATATATATATATATATATATATATATATATATATATATATATATATATATATTGATAATATTTGGATGAACCATTTTAAGATATTTTAGGTTAAATTATTAATAAATTACAAAAAAGTTTTATATTAGTATCAATAAAATCATGGAAATAATAAAATTGTTATGTTGCTGAATTTGTTGAGGGTTTTCTCTGGACCAATAATGTTTATTTTTGTGATTAAACATTCTTGCTAAAATAAAGGAAGACTTGTCGGTGAATAGAATTTTGTTTAAAAACTTTGGATCCTGCTGCATAAACTTAGCTATTTCCAATGCACACTTAGGTCGGTCCTGCATATTTTGTTTAGGAAGATTATGAACGAACATAAATTTATAAGAATAAAATTTGTAAAATTTTTAGGTTAAAGAAATTTTATAATCTGTTTTATTAAGTTTAGATGCTGCATCCGAGATTGATATTTCAGGATTGTCTAAAATTATTAAAAATAGTGCTAGTCCAATATTCATTTCCTGCTGCAGTCCTTTTCTCCATTTTAAACTTTTTCGTTCAATAAACTTTCTCACTATGTATTTAGTAGTATCTATAGATGGTACCCGTTGTTAAGGACATAATAAGTAATATTCCCTTTGCACTGTCATCACATTATTAATGTTACCTTAAAAAGACGCATTATAGCGATTTTTTGTTCTTCTGAATAGCCCATCAACAAAAAAGCAATACAATGTTCTTTTAATAGTTAAAATAATAAATTTTAACTTTTTGCAATATCAATACGTCAAATTTATTAAAACAATTTTATTGTTTTCATAGCTTTCTTGATACTCATATGACTTTTTTTTTCAATTTATTTATATTTTAAGCTTAAATATCTCAAAAATGGTTTATCCAAATATCATCAATGTATATATATATATATATATATATATATATATATATATATATATATATATATATATATATATATATATATATATATATATATATATATTTTTTTTTTGACGTCCGAGAAATATACTGGTATTTCTATTAGGTACTAAATTTCGAGGGTTTTCAAAAACCCCGAAATTTTTGAAGCTTTTACGGCAGTTTGCTATTATATATTATATTATATATATATATATATATATATATATATATATATATATATATATGTATATATATATATATATATATATATATATATATATATATATATATATATATATATATATATATTTAAAATAAGAAAAAAAAGATCTTTTATTGTAGCGCATAATATACAGGGTGTCCCATTTAAAAAAGTTGAAGTTGCCTACATTTTTTAATTTTTTTTTTGCGATATTTTTTGAGTAATAATTTCAAAAGATAATATGGAAAAAAACCTACCTTTTTAATAAAAACTTTTTTTTCTGTCTCTAAAAATAAAGGCTCCAGAAGCCACGTAAATATATTCAAAGACCCTGTACAAGAAATAATGGAGTTTTAAGATGTTTTTTTATATATTATTAAAGTAACAGTTACCAAACAAATATACCCTTCAATGCTTTGGTAGGTGTGAGTTTAACTTCAAATACATTTGTATGGTGTTATATTTTAACTACATTATAGTCAACAGGCATTGAAAAATTTATGATAGAACTGGTCAAGTATAATTAAGGTTTCGTTAACTTTTAAAACTTTAAAGGCGGCGACTGACTTGTAACCGAACGTTGTAATGTAATGCTCGCTACATGCATTACATTACAGCAACCCGTTCAGTTCATCACCACATCGTAGCGAATATTCGCGTTTGAATGCTCGGTTCACGAGTGATCCACCATTCGTCTTCACAGTGTCGTCGAAAATGTCAGACATGGAGGCCGCGTGTGCATTTCTGCTAGTACGTTATTGTTATTTAAAGACGAAAAAAAAAAAAAAAGGTGTTTGGGTGACGAATTTGTACAAAAGCAGACAACAAAACGGTGGACAGACTTATTACTTCCACTTCACTGTTTTAAAATCCGTATACAAAAAAAAAACAAAAAAGACATATTACTTGATTTTTTCTTCTTTTTTTTTTTACTTCCACCCCAATTTTTTATTAAAATGACATACAAATGAAAAATATTCAGTATGTCCACGGCAAAGGTGTTGAATGGGAAAAACTTTTTTATTTTTGATTTTATCGAAAAAAGCCACTCCTGATAAAAAATTTTGCTACTTCTTTGAGTAAGATTGGGATAGAAACATTTAACATATTTTATACGCGGTGTTCAGAAAATTGAAAAAACTTAAAATGGTATGGGAGTAAAGTGCATTTATTTGAAAAGTTATGAAAATAAGTTACTAGGAAAAGTTGTTCAAAATTAAAAGGTATTTTTTAATACCAATTTTCGAAAAAAATCGGCCTACCTTTATTAATTGGTGTTAAAAATTATATTAATATCAATTAACAAATTTCTAATTAGCAACTCATTTTTGTACTAGTAGGCGTTGGTAGTGACAAGCTTTATAGACACTTCGCTTTTATAATTCATCAGCCGTAGTATCGTCAGCTTTAAATGCTAACTTTACAGCAAAAAATTTGATAAAATGAATATTAAGTAGATAGAGCTATGTATGTTCTGGGCCACTTTCTTATGGGATTTAACATGGGGACGAAATCCTGCAATTTTATAACCATCCGGAGCTAACTTCAAGTCGTTCCCTGGCGCTAGCTACTATCTTTAATATGGTTCTGGCGCTTACTACTATTTCTACTATGGTTCTGCCTTTACTATTCTCTATGGTTCTGACGCTTACTACTATGGCCTTTTTCTCCCTTGTTAGGATCTTGCCTGGATCTTGATTCAATCACGCACAGAGTACGCCTATACTAATTGCTTCATTGAAGCTAACTTCACCGTCATCTGTCACCTGTCAAAGGTCAAACGTCACCAACCCATCTTGGATCTCTGACGTCACTATTTAGGAAATGTGGTTAGCTATATATATATTAACGTATTGAGCATTAGTCATCTGTTGAATTAATTAAATAATTAAAAAAAGTTCATACAGGATTCGAACCAGGTATAAGGCCCGTGGGTGGGATCTCGTTCCAGCGCCTAACCCATTCGGCCACGAAAAGGGATATTAAAAAAAAGTGATAAATAGTTTAAACATAATAATATTATAAAGCATATGTTATTGTTAAATTTATAGGGCAAGTCGTTTTACTTTTGCATTTGTTAAAGGTTATTAAAAATAGTATATGTATTAAATAATAAGTGTTAAAAAAGGCATTATTTTAAAAAAAGTGTTTATATGAAAGATCGTTATCAGCCGGAATGCCGAAGGCACTTTTCCCGCTATTTCGAGTTTTTTTTTAATAGTTTCTTCAAAAAACGACTTTTGATCATCTGCGCACCTTTTACAAAAAGGTCCTTATATGTTTTTCGCTTATATCTCGGCTCCTATTTGTGGATCTCCGTTTTTTTCTAAATGATTTAGGGTGTTGAAATACACATATTAGTTGTTTAAATTTAATATTAGCATAAAGCCTTTTTGGCCTATGTATAACTTTTTTATTTATCAACAGATTTAAATAATTTTTTTTTATTCCAATTCAGGATGTTAAAACCATACATATTTGATGTTAAATTTAATTTACCATAAAGCCCTTTTGGCAACACTATGTATAACTTTTTTATTTAATATTCGATTGAAATAATTTATTTTTATTCTAATTTAGTATGTTAAAACATAATATTTGATTTTAAATTTAATATTATCTTAAAGCCTTTTTTACAACACTTATAAACCCCATCAACAGATTTAGATAATTTTTTATTCTAATTCAGGATGTTAAAACATACATATTTTGATTTAAATTTAATATAAGCATAAAGCCTTTTTGGCAACACTATGTATAATTTTTTATTTATCAACGGATTTAAATAAATTTTTATTTATTCTTACTCAAGATTTTAAAACATACATGGTCCAAATTTAATTTTGGGGCAAAAGCCCTTTTTGGCATCATATAAATTCATTTTATTTATCATACAATTGAAATAATTGTTTTTAAAAAAAATTCTAATTTCTCCACCTTCTATCAAATTATAGAGGGTTCGGTCAAAAGAAACCTTTAATTAAAACTATTTATACAATTTAACAACTTAACTTATACAGCGTTTTAACTAAGATTAAAGACAAACTATAGATTTAAAAATTTTTTTTTAAGTAAATATTATGTTTAATTTAAGGAGTATACGTTTAAATGGTTAGAAAAAAATCATTATATTAGAATTTTAACGGTAAATAGTAATAAGAAGTTACGGAATAGATGTTTCACTAATTGTTTGAAACAATCATTTAGTAAGTTTATTACTTTAAATACGATTTTAACCCATCAGCGATTAAAGGAAAATGGCAGACGGGCTTTGTTTAATCTGTATTTTTGGAAAATAAATAAAAAAAGATGCAATCATACAAAATTTTTATCTCTCTACCATAAATGCGTTTCAACTCACAGAATATTACGAGTATTAATTTTCTAAAATAAATGCAAAAGGAAAATTAGAAGTTTATTCGCTTATTTCCAAATAAGAGCACTGTTTTTCCAAATAACAGTATTTTTTTAAAAAAAAGCCCTTTTTTCCAAATAACGGCACTGTTTTTCTTTAAAAACGGCACTGTATTTCCAAATAACAGCACCTGTTTTTTAAAAAACCCTGTATTTTCAAATAACAGCCCTGTATTTTCAAATAACAGCCCTGTATTTTCAAAACAGCCCGTTTTCCAAAAACAAACCCTGTATTTTAAATAACAGCACTGTCTTCCCAAAAATCACCCTGAAAATAACAACCCTGTTTTTCCAAATAACAGCCCTGTATTTTAAACAGCCTTAACTTTAAATAACAGCCCTGTATTTTAAATAACAGCACTGTATTTCAAAATAACAACCCTGTATTTTTCAAAAAACAGCCCTGTTTTTTAAATAACAGCCCTGTATTTTCAAATAACAGCCCTGTATTTTAAATAACTGCACGTGCAAAGTAGTACCATTTTAAAATAATATTCCCAAAATTTTTTAGGCATCGATTCTGGCAACTGTCTTGTGATTGGTTAGTTGAATGGGTTATAATTTATTAACGTGCTTTAGATATTTAAAGGGGTTTGTCCGGTGACCTTGAGGTGGGTAAACTTTTTTCTCGGCGGAACGGACGGGACATCGTTTTTTACGCATCATGGTTAGTTTTGGGTTTTGCCTCTCTCTCCCCTTTTATGGTGCCCCTTTTCTTCCCCTTTCCCCTTTCCCCTCCAGACGAGGGCTGGGTCGCTACGCGAGAGAAGGGGAAGGGGAAAAAAGAAAAAAAGGGGGCAACCCCCAACCCCTACCAAAAAACGGGTGTTTTTTTCCCCAAAAAAGGTTCCCCCCTAAAAACCCGGAATTTTGGTTTTAACCTATTTGGGGTTTTAAAGGGTTTTTTGAAAATAAATTTTCCCTTAACTTGAATTAAGCATTTTAAACTTTTATTTGGGGGCAATTATTAAGCAATTAAATTTTTTTTATGAAAATTAAACTCGTAATTTTTTTGTGAGTTGAAATGCATTTATTGAGAGATAAAAATTTTGGTTCATCTTGTTCATTTTTTTTTCCAAAAATACAGTTAAACAAAGCCCTTCGACCCCCCTTTTAAACGTGATGGCTAAATGTAAAATGTAATAAACTTACAAAGGTTTTTTAAAAATTGTGAAACATCTATTCCTAACTTCGTATTACATGTTGACCGTTAAAATTCTAATACTAAGGTTTTTTTAACATTTAAAGTAACCCTTAAATTAAAATTTTTTAAAAAAAAGAATTTTTTAAAACTTTGTTTTACTTTTAATTTTTAAAAGCTGTATAGATTAAATTTTATAAATGTTTTTTTAAGGCTTTTTTTTGACCGAAGGTTATAATTTAAAAAAAATTTAAAAAAAAATTATTTCAATTTAAACCCAAAAAAATTTAGAGAAAAAAAACCCTTATCCACAAAAGGGCTGAGAATAAGCGAAAAACATATAAGGACCTTTTAAAAGGGCGCAGATGATCAAAAGTCGTTTTTTGAAAAACTTTTAAAAAAAAAATTCCAAATAGGGGAAAAGGGGCCTTGGCATTCCGGCTGATAACGATCTTTCATATAAACACTTTTTTTAAAAAATGCCTTTTTTAAATTTTTATATATATTTAAACTATACTATTTTTAAAACCTTTTAACGAAATGCAAAAGTAAAACGACTTGCCCTAAAATATAACAATAACTTTGCTTTATAATATTATTATTTTAAACTATTTATCATTTTTTTTTAATATACCTTCGTGGCCGAATGGGTTAGGCGCTGGAACGAGATGCTACCTCACGGGCCTTATACCTGGTTCGAATCCTGTATGAACTTTTTTTAATTATTTAATTAATTCAACAGATGACTAATGCTCAATACGTTAATATATATATAGCTAACCTACATTTCCTAAATAGTGACGTCAGAGATCCAAGATGGAGTTGGTGACGTTTGACCTTTGACAGGTGACAGATGACAGGTGAAGTTAGCTTCAATGAAGCAATTAGTATAGGCGTACTCTGTGCGTGATTGAATCAAGATCCAGGCAAGATCCTAACAAGGGAGACAGGCCATAGTAGTAAGCGTCAGAACCATAGTAGAGATAGTAGTAAGCGCCAGAACCATAGTAGAAATAGTAGTAAGCGCCAGAACCATATTAAAGATAGTAGCTAGCGCCAGGGAACGACGTGAAGTTACCTCCAGATGGTTATAAAATTGCAGGATTTCGTCCCCATGTTAAATCCCATAAGAAAGTGGCCCAGAACATACATAGCTCTATCTACTATATTAAAAATTTAAATTGATATTATAATAAATTTTATCACAAATAAATAAAAGTAGGCCGATTTTTTCAAAAATTGGTATTAGAGACTACCTTTTACTTTTGAACAACTTTACCTAGTAACTTATTTCCATATCTTCTCAAATAAATGCACTTTACTCTTGTACCATGTTAAGCTTTTTCAATTTTCTGAACACAGCGTATAAAATATGTTAAATGTTTCTATTCCAATCTTACTCTAAGAAGTAGCAAAATTTTTCATGAAGAGTAGCTTTTTTCGATAAAATCAAAAATAAAAAAGTTTTTCCTATTCAACACCTTTTCCGTGGACATACTGTATATATAGTAAAATTAAATTTTGCCTATCAAAAAACCCTTTAAAAGATATATTACTTAATTTTTTAAAAATAATTTTTAATTTCTATCCCCTCTTCTTTTTACCCCCCGCGACCATTTTTTATTAAGATGTCATATAGACTGTAAAATCGAATTTTGTGTATTAAAAAACCAATAATACGACATATTACTCAATTTTTTATTAAAAAAACTATTTTTTGCTAATTAACCTCCCATTTCACGCCCTTCCCCTAAACGAATATGGCTCAAAAACAATCCGAATGGTTCTCTTACAGATACCCACCTGTGTACAAAATTTAAAGGTAATAGCTTAATTCCTTCAAAAGTTATCGAACCAGACAGAAAGACAGACCGACCGATTTTTTTGCTCAAATTAGTTTTTTACACGTTTCTGGACATTTTAAGCCGATTTAGTTAATTTTTTTTTGACCGATACTATATTTATTTCCCCTTACTTTGTAATGTGGAAGTAAAAGTTAACATGGCGATTTTATTATTATGATATATTTGTCAATAAGAGGCAGGGTTTTTGTCATGATCCCACTGCATCCCGATTCGCACAAAATGCAAAACCTCAAAAAGTGTAATTTATTTAAATAACAAATAGGAAAAAACCACGACTTTCCATATGCTCGCAACGAACAAACTGATTCACTGATTGGCTAGCGCCGAACACTTCAAAGGGATTCGCGAAAAAACCGAAAACCCGATGGAGCAGCGACGAGCGCGAGAAGCTCGTAGCGAGCATTACATTACAACGTTTAGTTACAAGTCAGTCGCCGCCCTTAGATATCTTTAGGATCCATAAAAAAACTTAAATAATTTCAACAAGTACTTTATTAACATTGCTTCATAGTACAGTGTGTGTAAAAAAAAGTGTTTAACCTCCCGATTTTTTTGTACAGTTTCAATTTTTATAAAAATTTAGAATTAGATTGCTTTCACCCTCTAGATCAAAGTTTATATATGCTTAAAGTGTGCTTTTTATTTTTAGGGCTAAAAACCACCCCTTTTGCTAAAAAATTAAAGAACCATAAAAATAGACATTATGTATATTAAAATCATAGCTAAATATGTAAAAAGAATATATTTTTATGTTTTGAGTTATAACTTACCTTATATTTGTATTGTTTTAACCCTTAAAAATTAGTCTTAATAACAAAATTACAAAAAAATTTTTTTTATCTTAAAATTATTTAATGACGCTTATATTGTAGAAAAAAATATTTTACGGTATAATAAATATTTACCTTACTTAAGTACTTAACCCTTAAATAACCATCCCTCATGAGAATGAGGAAAAAATGTTTTGACAAATTAAAATGATTCGATGATACATATATAGTCCCGAAAATGAAGCTCAAAAAATGGCAAAACCTTGTCCAGCATTAATTTGCATAACAATTTAAAATTAGGATCACTTTACCCTCTACTTTAAATTCTATATCATGTTTTTTAAGGGTGAAAACTACCCTAATTTTCAAAACTTAATAAAATAACATTTTAAACTTTAAGATGGGAAAAATTTTATTTAGATTAGTTAAATAATGATTGTTTTATGCTTTGAAATACAATTTCAGAATATTTCAACCCTTAAAAATCAACCGTTTTTAGAATCAACCGTTTTTAGAGCTTAACATAAAAAAAATACCCTTAAAATGATTATTTTATCATAGTGATTTAATTAGGAATGTTGTTGCTTAAAATATGCACTAATTTCGTTTTGCAATTTTATTTTACTAAAATATTACCAATTTCAATATTTTGCAAATTTTCAATCCGTAAAAACCACCCCTTACAATATTGCAATTCTTATAAACTAATTTAATTAGATATAAATAGGAAAAAAGTAAAATAACATACAAAAATTATACTGGTTAAAGTATAAAGTATACCGGTTATGTAGATTATCATGCTTTCAAGTGAGCTATTCGAATTAAAAAAAATGGTTGGTTTTTTAAACATAGCTCCTTTAGTTTTAATGATAAAACGGGTTTTTTAATGATTTTGTAGGGTTTTAATAGCCATAAGGCTTTATAAATTTAATTCCTTTGTTTTAAAGTGGGATGAGTTTAAAGGGCTCTAATAATTTGGTGCTTGCTCGTAAACGAGGCTTTAAACCGCCATATCTCGCCAAATATTTATTTTACAGAAAATTTAAGCAAAGCAAAATCTTTGTTATCAAAAAAGCTACAATGCGGTACCTAGCAATTTTCCAGTATTTTTAGAGTTATTTTGAATTGCGGAAAATCGCTTTTTACTTTAAGCTCCAATTAAGCGTTTCAAATTGGTCAAACTTCTAGGATGTATTAATAATACATATATAGAAAGAATCGCAAAAGGATAAAGATCAATTCTGACTTTATCGTAGAAAAAAGTAGGAAGCGACCCTATTTTTATCATAACTCGCTCAGTTAACATGGAGACTTTTTTTTAATGATATAAAGTAAAGTAATTAAATGATTATATTTTGATATTCTAAATTGCTTTTTTTATTTACTTGTGCTTTGTACCTGACATAACCTTGTCATTCGAATATAAACGTTATGACATTTGTAAGCTTGGTTGCTTACTACCGAAATATATTACAAAAACAATTACAGAAAAATTATGATTTTTACAATTTAATAACAAAATTATCGTTTTGTTAAGGAAATGACTATTTAACACTCTTTTGTGTTAAATAGTTTTTTTATTTTTGGGCACTCACAAAGGCTTTTAAAATATGAATGTTTAATAATAATTGGTTTATAAATATAGCAAAGGGTAGAAAGAGATTAACTAAACTATTTAATTCTATATTAACAAACTTTATGCTCAACAGTTGGTATTTACAATTTTGTAGTCTTTGGTAAATAACTACGGTATTTTTAACAATATATTTATGTATTTAAATAAACAAATTATTTCCTTTAAATAAAGGCACAACCTTATAAGTTTTAAGTTCTTCTTCTTGTTCTTCCCTGAGAGCCGTCTTTATTCACTACCGGAGGCAGCGCAACCTCTTGGACTTTTTGAAGTTTTAAGTTAAAGCAAGGCTTTTAAAAAATGACCCTGTAATAAAGTTGCCTAACCTGTTATGAGGTCTGTTTATTATTAAGTTCAGAGTAGGACAGAGTAGGTGAGTGTAGGACTATAAAGTGAAACTAAGTGTAAATAAGTTCTGTATTGTTTTTTATACCAGACAAGTTTTAGACTTATTTCGGAAATTTAAATGGCTTTATGGTTATATTTATAAACAAAAAACTAAGTTTTGACTTCACTACTTCAAGCGTTAGAGTAATTAAATGAAAACTAGTTTACACCAGAATTCATACCAAACACTTAGTCCTAAATTACACTGACTATAACAAACGGTTTCTTGACAAAAAAGTGTAAAATGGAGTACTTTATTTCTAGATAACAAACAAACCAATGGTTAACAATATTTCTTAGATAAGATAGATAGATAGACAAGTACAAAGGGTCTAATTTTTTACTTTGGTTTATTTAAAACTGATAATTTTTAACTATAATTGCTTGCTAAAATCAAAAAAGTTAACTAAACCTATTTTTATTTGCAAATTGTAATGATTCACAATAAATACTTATTTTTTTTTAATCATTTGAGCAGTTTATTTTATAAAAAAAATAACCGTTAAAATAAATAATCGGTCAAAAAGGGTATTTTAAATTTAGAAATTGTTAAACAAGTTTCAAATAGAAACAATATTTTTTAAATTTTAAGTTAAAATAATGTTACTACAGAATGACCATTTAATACGGTTATCTGACCTAATGTCACTTACATTATTCTTTTAGTAACCAGAGCACATTGCAATTTACAATCGGCTCTATCACTTCGGCAGCCGGGTTGTTTGGTGTCACAGACCCAAAGTCCCGTTCCGAAGACGTGATTCCGATCACGTTCCGTTACGACGCTAATTGCACTTCTTCCCAGAATACTTTTCGAGATTTAGTTAGCGACCCTGCTTTATTTGCAGCCAACACTGTGCGCTTCTACTGGCTTTATCTGTTTCAGAAGCATTTGCTTACGTGATTCTTAATTACTTCATTAAGACTGTGCTCCATTTTACAGTGAGCTAAACAACAAACAGCCCACGTTTTAATTAAAATTGTTTTATACGTCGCTAATAACGTAGTTTTGTGCCTTTACCGTTGTTTTATTTCCTTAAAGGGGAGTCGTTTAGTTTAACCGACGACATAAGCGTTGAGTTAGATTGCGTCGTTTTAATGCAATTTTGAAATTTAAAAATGCTGTCGACATATTTTACTTGAAAACAGGCATTGTTATTAAATATTTTCTACGAGTTTTGTTACAAAGATAATTATAAAAAGCAAACTGACAACTTAAAAAAAAGTTTTATACGTTAATAAACCTCAAGATTACAGAAGTGTTTTAGGTAAAAGGTATATTTTTTATATTTTTAATAATATTTTTTAACCCAGCAATTACGCATACCACTTAGGCCAAGATAGAATAAAAGATAATTTCTTTAATTTAATCGGTAAAATATTTTTTTATAACTAATTATGTTTAATTACAATATATGCTTTAAATAATAAATGCTTTACAATGTATATAAAAACTAAAAATGGACATTAATTTAAGTATTTAATTAATGTTAATATGATAAGCTCAACTTTACTAGATTCTGTAAAGAAAAATTAAATTAACCTGAATTTGCAAAATCTGTAAGCCAAGGGAAAATTAATAATTAATTAGGCCAGGTAGAAATTTGGTCAATTATTTCCTCTTAAGCAACAATTAGTGAAATACATCAGAGAGTTGTATCATAAAGCTTTGTAATGTCAGCTGCGGTTCCGTTGGGACGATGAACACGACACAAAAAAAATCAGTCATTTTTTCCAACTGAAAACTTGTTAAATTGTAGCCTACCTAATATCTTGAAGAAAAAAAAACAGCTGAATATTACATGGTACATTATAAAGCGGCTGGTCGCTGGAACATGAAAAAAATCAAAGCTGGCTATAACATGGTTCATGTTGGCTGGTCGCTGAAACATTAAAAAAAATCAATACTTTTAATGATTTCCTTACAACTAAAAATTTATCGGATGATAGTTTATATGCAACTATGAATCCCTATATATGAAATATTGAAAGTAATAACGCAGTAGTTAGGCAGGAGCATCTATCGCCTACTTAAATGCATCAGCTGACGGGGTTTCCCCTGACTTACTGCTGGCTGATTTTTTTTATTAATTACAGCGGTAAATTAACAATCAGCTTACGGATCTTTGTCTGGGAGAAAATGACGTATCTTGAATTATTCGGCATTACGCTCCGATAGGAGTATTCCGATAAATAAATATTCCGTATAAATACCTATAAACTAATAAGTATATAATTAAATAACTGAAGAAATATTCAGATAAGTAAATTTATTAATTTTAAGTTTATTATTACTTAGCTGCTGGTTAAATGATATTTATTATAAAAAAGTGATTAAAAATAACATTGTAATATAATTATCTTCGTTCTTGTTTTGGCTTGTGTCACTATCGTCTCTCTCTCTCTCTCTCTCTCTGATTTACTGTAAGAGTCGCTGTCAAAGCCGTCTGCTGTTATGTTTTCATTATCATTATCGGTACAAAAATTAAAAAATATATTTATTATAATCAAATCAAAATATTACTTTTTTCCTTTTGAATAGTTATTTGATCAATTTTGATGTTGGTAACTGACTTCCAAAAAACCAGAGGAATTCAAATTTGTTGTCGATTTCTACCCAGCTATATTTCCTAAAGGCATCACTATTTCAGGTATGCATTCACCCGAAAGAGAAACCTGGTTAACTTGAGACTACCAACTCTGCAAGGTGAAACAATACCATATGCGAAAGAAACTAAATATCTGGGGTTGATCCTAGATAGCACTCTTAGCTGGAATCCGCATCTAGAAAAAGTCATCCGTAAGGCGACCCTATCTTTCTGGATATGCCGCAGGATCTGTGGCAAATCCTGGGGCATGCAGCCAAAACAGATGTACTGGCTATACGTGACAGTCATAAGACCAATGATCACGTATGGCTTTGTGGCATGGTGGCGTAAGGGGCAGCAGCGGCTGACCCAAGCACTGCTATCTAGCCTACAGAGACAGGCCTGCCTAATGATCACGGGCGCGCTGCGCTCGACACCAACGGCGGCAATGGAAGCCCTTCTAGGACTGCCTCCTCTGCATATCTACTTGAGGAGAGGCAAGGTGGGCAACATACAGACTCTATCAAGCGTTCAGTAACAAACCGCAGGCGTGTCATATGGAGAGCACCAGTCTTTTCAGGAATGTCCTGACCTGTGACAGACTGGGAATGCCCTCAGACCTAATGCCTACAGCAACCAATTACAACCGGCCCTACAGTGTAGTCTACCCACAAAGGGAGGACTGGAGTCGAAAAACGACCGACCTGCTCCGGGCTGACATCTGTTGGTACACCGATGGCTCCAAAACCAAAGACGGTGTTGGAGCTGGAATTTATGGACAGAGACCGAGGGCAGAGTTTTTCTTTAGCCTGGGCACTCTCGCAACCATATTTCAAGCGGAGGTATTTGCTATTGAGATGTGTGCTAGATCGCTGGTTGATCGGCACTTCACACGTAAGACAATTAAGATATTCTCCGATAGTCAAGCAGCTCTTAAGGCTCTTGAATCCAGCCGGTGCAATTCGAAAACCGTCTGGAATTGCAAGGATGCGCTGACCAAACTGGGTCAAAACAATAAGGTTACACTACTGTGGATACCTGGACACACCGGCCTAGAGGGTAATGCATTCGCAGACCTCCTTGCCAAAAGGAGGGCGGAGACAAAATTCACAGGGCCGGAACCGGTCATCGGTATATCTTATGGAACGGCCAAGCAGTTCATATCAGCTTGGACACAAAGAGAAAATCTTCGGTACTGGCATGGACTTCCAGATCTCAGACACTCGAAGGCCTTCATAAGCCCACCGAACCAACAATGTACAGGGTGTCCAGTTTTCGTGTGTTTTCATATACCAGCTCCCTTACTATAAAAGATAGAAAGATGGGGTTTGCGGCTTACTGTCCTATTTTTTTATGAAACTTTCATTGCCGCAAACGAAATTTTCATAGCCCCCTTAGTTTCTGACATACAGGGCGATTTTGAAAATTTGTCATTTTTGACGGTCCCCTGTATCTCGATTATTTGGTAACTTTTCAATAAAGTGAAAATGGATTGTTATAGAGTTTTTTACGTAGAATTCAGTGGCGTAGGTAGTTTTTTTCTAAAAAGTTTTGTTTTTGAGTTACGACCCAAACTTATGTTTTTTTAAATGGGACACCCTATATATTATTTTTTATCTTATTCCCCTTTCACAGGCCTTTTAAAAATATATAATAGTCCATATTTACTTTTTTAAAAAAGGAAAATTTTAACATTTTTTGTAAAATTTATCATTTTCCGATGGTCAATCACGGATAGCCATGACAAAAACAAAATTCTGTAAATGCGCCATTATGGATTGTTATTGTTGTCAAATATTACTGTTATTTGTTTGATTTGGGTTTTTGTTATGTGGGAGTTTACTTTATTATATTTGTGAAAAATTGTTCCACATGGCACAAAATAATAGATATGAGAATTATGAAAAACACGATATGTATGTTTGTTTTATCCAAGCTAATGAAGATGCCAACGCAGCCTCGGAGCTTTATTTTAATCGGTAAGGTTTAATAGTATATTATATACCTATAGGTTAAGAAGTAGCCTTCTCAACAATGATATTTTATAGGATGTTAATGTGAGCATATCTGATGATTTGAATAGATTTTGACATTGCTAATATTCAGCATTAACAAAAAAAATTGATATGTAACATTAATATTCATAATAAATATAAAAGTTTTAATCATTATTATTATCTAGCTTTTTGTTACATATCTAATTATTTCGTAGGTATCCAGAAAGACATCAACCTGATAAAAGAATATTTCATAAAATCAAAGCCAATCTCATTGAACACGGATCTTTTAAAAAACTAAGGCCTAATTTTTACAACAAGGAAAACAAGGAAGAAAATGAAATAAATGTTTTGGCTTCTGTCGCGGTACAACCATCTATATCATGCAGAAAAATATATGATAAGGTTGGGGTTAAAAATCAAAAACTCAGTTAATACTAAAAAACATAAGTTTAGACCATACAAATACCATCTCGTCCAGCATTTGCATCCCGGTGATGCAGAACGTAGGGTAGTTTTTTGCAATTGGTACCTACAAATGTTGCAGGAAAATGCAAATTTTGAAAGAAAGGTGGTGTGGTCAGACGAGACTTATTTTACCAGTTTTGGTATTCTAAACCGAAACAACTCAAGGTACTGGTCCCAAACGAACCAATATGTAATATTTCCTCGAGAACGTCAAGGTCGGTTTGGATTTAGCGTGTCATGCTTCATTTTTGGCACTAAAATTAAGTATTTTATCTATGAAGGAACGCTAACCGGAAATAGACACCTAGAAATAATGCGAGATGCACTAATGGAAATATTAGAGGATGTTCCTTTGGCCGATTTAAATAATATTTATTACCAGCAAGATGGCGCTCCGAGTCACAATGCTCAAATAGTGAGAGAATATTTAGAAACAACATTTCCAGATAAATGGATTGGTACGAATGGACCTGTCAGGTGGCTCCCAAGATCCCCAGATCTTTATGTGTTGGATTTTTTTTTATGGGGGTATATGACAAATCAGATATATATGAGACAATACCACAATATTGATCAACTTCGAGAAGCTACACATCAAGCGTTTAGGCTTTTGCAGGGTAGGCCAATTACTTTATTAAATGGATTGCGAAAAATTGAAAAAGTATGTCGAAAGTGTTTGGAACACAACGGAGCCCAATTCGAGCAATTTTTTTAATTTAAATAAATAAAAATAAATTAATATGTTATTTTCTTTTAATGTTGCTTAGTTGTTATGTATTAATATAGAGTTGTTATAATAAAAATGACGTTGTTAATTTTGTTTTGATTTGCGGGCATAGCCTTCTATACGAAAAATGATAAATTTTACAAAAAATGTTAAAATTTTCCTTTTTTAAAAGAAATAAATATGGACAATTATATATTTTTAAAAAGCCTGTGAAAGGGGGAATAAGATAAAAAAATAATATATAGGGTGTCCCATTTAAAAAAAACATAAGTTTGGGTCGTAACTCAAAAACAAAACTTTTTAGAAAAAAACTACCTACGCCACTAAATTCTACGTAAAAAACTCTATAACAATCCATTTTCACTTTATTGAAAAGTTACCAAATAATCGGGATACAGGGGACGGTCAAAAATGACAAATTTTCAAAATCGCCCTGTATGTCAGAAACTAAGGGGGCTATGAAAATTTCGTTTGCGGCAATGAAAGTTTCATAAAAAAATAGGGCAGTAAGCCGCAAACCCCATCTTTCTATCTTTTATAGTAAGGGAGCTGGTATATGAAAACACACGAAAACTGGACACCCTGTACTGTCAAACTACTGGAGCAATCAAGGGTACACCTTAAAACTCTAGTGGGACTGTACACGGGACACTGCAGATTAAAACACCACATGCACAAGATCGGCCTAGCGGAAGACGCCGAATGCCGCATGTGCATGGAGGGGGGTGAATCGGCAAAACACATACTGTGCTCGTGCCCAGCAATGGCATGACTAAGATTCGCAATCCTTGGCAATGACACCTTGTTGTCGGGGGAGGTGAAAGATCTCTCTCCCAACAAGATCATCAGATTAATAAGGAGTCTGGACCTGATGGGAGAAATATAAAAGGTGTGAGCCACAATAGACCGATCGGTCGCGGTGGAAGGGTGCTATACCCACTCACTTTAAACCTACCTACCTACCTAATTTGAACGTATCAGTGTCCAAGAATTTGTGGGTTTTTTCAAACAATCCCACTTTTGCCTTATTCATGTTGTTTAATTGACTCTATCCGTACATATAACCAACAAAAATTTATAAGCCGATTGTTACTATACTGATGCAATTATTAAAAAAAAACAGCCAGCAGTCAGCTTAGGGAAATCTCGTCAGCTGACGCTTTTAAATGAGCATGGATTCTTCCGCTTCCCGCGTTATAACTTTCAAAGTATCAGCTGGCATCGATATAAAGCCAGCTAACAGTTATATTTATCCATAGTTGCATCTAAGCTATTATCAGATAAATGTTTAGTTAAGAAGAAATCATCAAAATATTTTTTTCATGTTGGAGCGACCAGCTGATGTATATTGCACCATTTTTTTTCTTCAAGATATTGGGTAAACTACAATTTAACAAGTTTCTGGTTGGAAGGAAATAACTGAATATTTTTTTTTCTTCGTGCGTGAGAGGCTACCGCCGCTTATCGGCCCAACGGAACCGCAGTTGATGTTCACAAAGCTATATGATACAACTCTGTGATGCATTCCACTTATTATCGTTAGAGAGGAACTTGGTCACTAAGTTCTTAACAAATCTAGAAAAAGCAAAAACAATATTTTCGGGAAAGGGTTTTCAAGACTAAAAAAAAGCAAAAACAAATATATAAACACAAATATTAAATACGAAATGCAATTTCTTCAAACCTGAAAATTCATGTTTAAGGTGCAATTTTTGCCTATTGGATCTGTGTCTTCTTTATAGCGACCCTAGACTCGCCAGAGAACTTTGGCCGAGACTCGCTTCAGATCTCTGCGTGAAGTAATTTGGCCCTTTATATTTGTAATGTTTACAGTAACGTTTATTATTTTTCTTTGTAGCAGACCCAAAAACTGACCTGGAATGAATAACTCAAAAAAGCGCGAGCACACACAAAAGCGCATCCACACTCGTGTTTCACGGCTTTAGCGGATTTCGCGCTTCAAATGCTTTTACTTTTACCAAAATTAACGCCAGTCAAAGAATAATGGCACTTTCTACCAGCAATGTTTACGGTTACGTTTATTGTATTCTATGGTCGCTGAATACTTACCAAAACTACCCGACATCGAATGGGGAACGCCGCAAAGCGCGAACGCATAGCCGCGGAAGCATCCACAGTTGCGTCGCTAGTGTAGAGCCGTCTTTAGAAGGTGGTCGAACTTTTGACGTATACCGCCAGTTCCAATTTTTTCCATATACGCATATTTATTTAGTTTTACTGTACTTAACCGCCTAACTTGAATAATTGTCCTCAAATTCAGACATTTCCGAATTTGAACCATGTTCTGAATTAATGGGCTAGTTCTTCGACACGTCGTCTATATTACTACCACTCTTAATTTTTTTATTGTACCATTTAACAAGACTTTTCTTATAATTTCTATGGCGTAACCGCAAACGCTATAACCATTTTTCAGTGGGAGGAGGAAGGCTTATAATTAAGTATGAGTAATCAAACGGCCAGACACGTAAGGCAGCCATACCTTATTATGACGTCGTTGAACGGGAACAAATAAAACAGCCAAAATCGTGTAGTTCACGAGGGCGAAGCCGCTGGCGAAAAGCTAGTTGATATTATGTTTAAACCCATTTGCTTGTAACCATATTACCATGTTAAGTTTTTTATGGGCTAATTTAAAGAGTTATTCCCGGCAGGGA
Organism: Listronotus oregonensis; assembly: GCA_019359885.1. Classification (NCBI taxonomy): domain Eukaryota; kingdom Metazoa; phylum Arthropoda; class Insecta; order Coleoptera; family Curculionidae; genus Listronotus; species Listronotus oregonensis. The sequence goes on along the minus strand of JAHBCN010003516.1, from coordinate 46,104 downwards.
TGCAGAAAGTTGTGGTGCGTGATAATAAAACGATCTGTAAAAAGAAAAAAACACCTCATGTAGTGCCCCCAACCCCAAAAAAAAAACTTTTAGAGGCAGAGTTCTGATCAAGTGCCTTGTAACGTAAGACAGACATGTTTTTAATTTTAATACTCTAGTATTGTGTTTCAAAGTGCTCCAATATACCTTGTATTTATATGGCCACATTAAAGTGGTTATTTTAATGCAATGACTTACGCTTTCAGAAATATACCTAACGTCCAAAATTTCTGTCAGTGACTCATTTAATACCGGCCACCCAACCGACGAAGCGGCTGAATAAAAATCTAACACTAGTATAAATGATTTTTAAGCCTATGATATACGTCTCCGCTCAAATAAGAGTGAACCGGCCAAAAGTTTCATCGCCACGTTGTCATAATTCACGAAAATAAGTTACCAGCCAGCGATCGCATTTAAAATAGCACGCCAAATTGTATTAAAATCATTGTTATCGAGAAGACAGTAAATGTGGCAACAAACATCCCTTAGTTTACAACTTGAACAGACTCGAAAATAAGCGTATCAACAGGGTTTTCGTGCTGTTTGATGATTTTATTTAGTTATTATTGATTATGGACAGATTTTGTAAGTTTAAATTTTAATTGCTTTATAGGGTATTTTCTAAATATTGTAAATTTCTAGTTTTCGTAGTATATAGATATTGTTTTGTACGAATTTTATTATAGTTTATCTTATTTAGTGTGTATAATTGTATATAAAGATTTAGTGTTTTTAAGTGCTATTAATTCAGTAAACTATGAATATTAACCAACCTTCAACTAGTAATTCGCCAACAAAAAAAAACTCAGTTAACGTTAAAAGAACGAATAATGGTTAAAAATGTTTACCATGGGATTCGGGAACGAAAAACTGTCCACTTTGGATGCTGCAGAGATATGTGTAACTTTAACAAAAGTTTTTTCGCGTACGGTATATAGAGTTTTAAAAGGCAAATAAACAATATTAGTAATTATTCGGATAACTGGGAAATGCGATCTTTTCGCTATTTTTTGCACACTTTCTACTTTCCGATTGTTAAACATGAATCAGAAATTGTTTTTTTGGCCGTCTCTTATAGTATTTCAAAAGAATAATAATCAAATTTTTTAATTACATTGTACTACATATTCCTTCTATCATTTGCACGAAAACATATTTAACAAACTAAAAAAATCAAAAAGTACGGAAAAAAACCTTTATTTTCAATAAAAAGTAGTAAAACCAAAGATAATACTACTACGAATAGCTGGTTCATTTAAATGGGGCGTTTTGAATCAGTTCGGAGATATCAATGCTTCCGTAAATGCGAATAAAATTAAGTCGGTAACCCCTGCCCCAGCGAAACAAACCGTGCGACATTGCCAATGTCTGTCGCTTGTACCTTATTCGGAACACGAAGTAGCGAAAGCGGGCGGCTAAACGAATTGTGTATTTGCTAGTCGCGTTTCATCACGCCAATAGTAAAGGCCTGCCGGCAACACTGTTTAACTTTCGTTCAAGGATAGCGCGAAAATCTCTCGATGGACATCGGCTCGCGTTAGCCAAAGTCCATTAGGGGTATCAAAAATATAGCATTGAATGGTTCATCTTATCCGTAGTAGTATTATCTTTGGTAAAACGTTCCGTCCGAATTTAACTCGAAATTCTAAAAATGTTGACCTGTTGCCAAGTTGTAATAGTTTTCTTTATGACATTGGCGGATCTTGCTTCGCTCGGCCCGCAATGTTTGATCAAAAATATCCACTAAATATGGAACTCGAACGACCCGAAATAGTTATTGTATTCTACAAGCTGATGATTTTAGGGCTTTCGTGTTCATTATATAGTTGATATTTTTGATGAAGCAATGCGTGCAAATATCGTATTTAATATTGAATTTGCAAGATCGGTGGTGAATTAGCAAGTCGGTGTAACTTGGATTGTCTATCGTTCTGTTTTTACGTCTTTTTTAATTTATGTTAAGACTGATTTTTTTTTCATGTAGCAAAATAAAATCGGAGAAGGTAAAATAAAAATAAACAATGTATATTTTTCTTGGAAAAACTATGAGAAATCGTCAAATTTGTGTTCTATGACCTCAAAATAGGAGGTGTGAAAAAATTAGCAAAAAATTTACAATTTGCATTAATCCAAATAATAACCAAAATAATATAGGCTTGTCACTAATTTGAAAGGTTGATGAAAATGTGAGAAAATAACTTTTGTTGGTAAAAAATATTTTCATGATTTGAAGAAATTTTATAATTTATAAATGCACACGCCACTGGAATTGATTCCCCTGACGCCGCACGACCCGGGGAACTCTAAAGGCGAGCGATGCGTCATTGACAAAAATTTTGGACTTGAGGTATAGTTAGTTTCTTATGACGCAACTCAGTTAAAATTATTTTTTCTCAATATAAAAATAAACCACAATGAAAAAATGTTGTTTAATGCTCGCTCTGCGGCCTCGTTTTGTAAATCTTCAGAGCACGTGAATAAAACTCAATTGTTTTACTATTTGTTACAAAAGTAATTATTTAGAACTTGATTTTTCCAGTGTACTTATAGCTATACTTTTAAAAATTATTTTGAAAGGTTACATTTTAAACATAAAGGTAATACTTATAAGATTATTAAATTACTTTGAAAGGTCACTAATTTATTACGACGGCAAATTTTTCTTTTTGTTAAATTCTTTTAAGTTTTCTTTACCTTTCTTGATTTTTTCTTGTTCAAACTGTCAGACCGGCAATAGTTCCAGTAAAAAAGGGATTCCCCATGGAATAGGGTATTAGGATTGATTTTACTCCAGACAGTTGCTGCATAGCCAAGTTAAGTCGTAAGCCCATTTTTCAATTGATATAATAAAGTAATAAAAAAGTCTTAAAACATATTTTCGCTTGAAGTTTATTTGAAGAATAATGTGTAACAAAATAAAAATAAGCAGAGCATTTGAGCTTGATGAAAAATGAAAATATATTGACAAAGATCAATATTTTTTTTTATTTTCCGATATATAGACTTGTTGCCAATGTGCTTTTACACACTTGTTTTCTTAAAACTTTTATTATAATAATAAAAGAATAAAGGATAATAATAAGAATCGTGAAGTCGTGCATTTAACATAATAGAAAAACAACCTTTATTTTAATTAAACCTGTAACGTTATCATAATTTCAGTTTATTTTGATTTTTAGTTGTTAATTTTTTACATTTGTCAGGAGTTTTGCAATCAAAATTAAAACAAAATGAAGTTGATGAAAGACTGACGATTTAAGCCTTACCAGAAACTTGTTTTCACGCGACGAAAACGAAACGCTCGCCAATTTTATTTTTCATTCGGTTCGAGTTGTTTACATTTTGTGATTGTCTGAAATTTTCTCTTTTTAGAGCGTTTATGCATTTTATGTTGTTTCTTTGAAACTTTGCTATCTACGATACAAACATGGTGTACTACTGTTGTGTTCCTGAGTGTAAAAACACCAATAAAGACTATCAAACCCATACATTTCCAAAGGATCCAGTGGTAAGTTTTTACATGTATAAAAAATAAATAATATCGTTAGAATTTTTTCAAATATGTTAATAATATTGCACGTTTAAACTATAATATGTAATTAGTAGGAAAATTATTTTTAAATTCCACCCATCTAAAAATTCTAACATAACCTAAGGGCAATGAAAATGCAGACTCCCTGGCCAGGCGAGGCTCCGCAGCAATGTTCGTGGGTCCTGATCCTGTTTTTGGAATACCAAAAGCCTCGGTTCGTGGCTACATGACTCCGTGGATTCAAACACAACATCAGTCATACTGGAACCACATTCCAAGGCAAAATCACAGTAAATCAATGTTGGACTCACCATCGAAAGCCTTGACAAGTGAACTACTAAAACTAAATAGAAATTAGATTAGAATAGTGACAGGATTAATAACCGGACACTGCATCCTAAGAAAACATATGCACACTATGGGCATCTATAGAGAAGAACCCTTTTGCAGACTATGTGACGAAGAGGAAGAGACAGCCTCTCACATCATATATGAGTGCCCTGCACTTACATACTGGAGAACAAATCAAAACCTCATGGTGGACACTAATCACCAGGAGGCTGGAGACCAGAAAAGAACAGTAAAAGGGCTACTACACCTGTCTAAGGTGTCAAACCTTTTTAACTGAAACAAATACACAAGAGATACAACAAGCCCTGTAGGCTGCAGTGTCGAGGCGGACAAAACCTCAACTTGTGTATTTACTTTATCAATCAATCAATCAACATAACCTACCTTATGACCTTTTATTATTCCTTTTTATTTCTGTTTTCATATAATGCCCTATTTAGACAACTTTATTTAGTGCATAAGCTACCGACAGTGATAAGGGCTTGGTATAGTGATAAAAACAGGGATAAAAGTAAAGCTCTAATGTGAGCTTTTTTTCTCATCGCTGAACTTAGAGCTTAAATTGATATGACAATTGGGTTTTTTTTTCTTAACGATAAATTTCAGATGGATTTATGTGGACTTATTTTAAGGTACTATTAATGAGTTATGGAGCTAAGGTTAGTGTGTATAGAGCTTTGCTGGTTCTATTTTTATCTGTGGCTAAGCAATAAATTATATTTTTTTCACCTCATCTATTTTTTTGATTAAATTGTTTGACCGGTATGTCACCAGTAAAAACTCGATGGCACCAAACTGGTGAGAAAAAAAAATGCATGTCCATAATTATAAACATGGGTATTCTCATCTGCCTGTTTGTGCCCAGAAAGAGCATTTTATTTAAAATTAACTGCACAAAATACCTTCTCTTTTAATAGTATTACTTTTAGAATTATATTTTTATATCTATGTTTTTTACCTGATCCAAAAAGTTAACTATTTGAAAAACCAGTTGCATTTAACCCACCTTACCTTAGTGAATAGAGTTAACTACAATATATTTATAAATAATATATCTAACTTTAAAAAGCATGTTAAGGAGTTATTAAGTGTGTAGATATTATAGACTTTTTTACTGTTGTTAAACATTCTCTCTAACTGTTTACTGTTAAGAATAAATAAATAAATTAATTTAAAAAAAATGAAATCTTAGAAACAAATTAAAATCAAATACAACTGGTAAACCGAGGGTAAAACAGTAATAAATCAACATCTTTTTATTACTGTTATGCTAATTTTATAATACATTTTATATTTCATATTACATTTCATAACACTAAACCCCTTGATTGCCTAATGGTAATTCTAGGCAAACAGCTTTTGCCCAGGCAATTTGATCTTATTTAGAAGAAATATATGATCAAAGAGATTTATGACAAGCTCAACCACGCTAACCCAATTATCACTTTTTTTTTAACTCAAATACCATTAGCTTAGGCAAAAGTCATTGGCCTAAAGTTATTTGCCTCGATATGTTGAATTTTCTGCTTGATTTTGTGAAATGCTAAACCTCTATGTCTCTTTGCTAGGGTCAATAAAAAATAACTTTATTAAAACACACAATTAATAAATAAAAAATATTGAAAAACAAATGTTGCAATATTTTAATTTCAGTTATTTTAATTTCAGCTATCCAATCTCTGGCTAACCAAGATTGGAAGAACTGATTTACAAGAGAAACCAATAGAAAGAATAAGAAGTTCTTACCGTGTGTGTCATAAACACTTTGGGCCTGAAAGTCTTTTTATTGGTAGCCGGAGAAAGTCCCTTATAAGAAGTGATGCTATTCCCACTTTATTTTTACCCGATAATAAGAAGAATGAAGGTAGGTATTTTGAAAGTCATAATACAAATAAATGAATCTCACAAATTAATGACAAGGGTGCCAATTTTTTAATGGTCCAATATAGGGTGTTTTTTAGGTTGTTTTTTTATGTGATATAATATTTATAAACATATGAATATTTTTTAAATACCATTTTCTTGAAAACTTAAAAATAAAGAAAAATATAGTCATCCAAAATCTAAAAATTGAAAATACAGTGTCTAATATGAAAAGTAAACCATGTAAATAGCAGGGAAACTCTGATCAACCATTTTGAAGGATTGCATCATAATGCTGCCACCAGCAAATTCCATAAGGTGATGCTTGGTGACATTAATGATGTAATCCCTCAGGTTAGTTGATCAGAGTTTAAATAGTATTGTTTGACAGGTTAAAATAAATCAGTTATCAATGACACAAAGGCTTTTTTATGTTATTGATCAGCCAATTTCGGTTTTAAAAATGACCTATCTTTACACTAAAAAGGAATTGGTTTTAAATGTTATTAGAATACGGGGAGTGTCCCTACAATATTGCTGCAGTTTTATGTCATCCTAAAAGAAATACCCAAAATTAAAAAACACTCTGTATTACTCAAAAGCTCTACACCCCATAAATTATGTTCAAAATGGTATGTTTTACAATATCTTTTTCATGACCTACATAAAAGTAAAAAACATACCAAAATTATAAAACAAGATAATTTTCAATGAAAAAAGTATACCTATGAATTAATTCATTTATTTTGATACCATGTTTCTACAAATATTTATTTTTATTCAATATTCTAAAGGTATATGTATTGTTAATAGGTTTAATATTTGGTACAAAACATGAAAATAACAAATCTTAAAATTATGCTTTTATGAGGGTGTACCACTTTGGAAGTGGTATTTTTAAAAAGTCGAATCTTTATTGATTTATGATTTTTAGGAATTTATTTTTATTTTGCAGTTTCATGTGCTTTGAAGACAATAACAAAAGAAATGCTTCCGCCTTAACCTTGTGAAATTATAACTCAAGGCACACAAGCACCAATGCCTGGTACTGAGGGTATTACCCAACCATATCCTGTTCTTGAGTCTTTGCCCCATTCTGCTCTAACACCTGAACCTCAATACCAAATCGTGTATCCACACCTGCTAGGATTTCAAGTGAGAATTTTTTTTTACTTGAGCACTTAATACATAAGGTAATGGCACCAGTAATGGACGCTATTTAAGTCTTTTCTAATATAATTTTAAGGTTTGATGGTACAAAAACTAATCCAAGGTCAGTAATATTTTATTAATCTTATAATGAACAACAGCTTACAATAACTATTTACCTATTTAAATAGGTAATGAAAAAATAACAAATGTTAACATGGTCAAAATGTAAAAACGGCTTTATATCAGTAACTAAATGTACTAAAAGTAACAAAAAACAAAGCTGGTATATAAATGCAGCTAATGTTAATAAAAACTATTAGCTTAAGAAATAGTTTTCTTTGGAAAATATTTTTCCATTTCACTAATTTTGTAAAATCCTCTTGTGTTGCTCAAAGAGGGAACTTCTATCTATTCCATAATGTCTTCTGCTCTATACCATATTTTATCTGGTCTTTCAGGCCATCTAAACTTTCAATAGAACAGTACACTCTAGTTAGATGTGATACAAATCAAACACTAATTCCATCTCTCTTCACTAATAAATTCCTAAGTAAACAGTGAAACTCGTATCTGCCGACCGGATGATGCTGTTTACATATTCGCCATAACATGGCTGACTGACGTTTTTTCATGCAGGCCGCTAAAGAAGGTTTCTACTTTAAGATGCGACGTTGTCAATAGTCGGATATAGTAAGGATTTCTTATTTATTGAGTTTTTGTAGACCTGTGTCCATTACTGGGATATTGTCCAAAACTGGTGCTGTTACCTTACCCTTAACAGTAACAAATTTCTAATATTTTTTTTATGTTTACATACAATATGTCATACAATATCAATATGTTTTTTTTCGATTTAAGACGGCGAATTAGCCTGCTGGCATATACCAACACACATAGAACATCTAGCCTCACTCCCAAAAAAAGAAAACTATATAAAATTGCCTCTGACCTAAGAAAAACAGCTCGAAAACTAGACTACCAATGCAGTGATCTTCGAGATCAAATAAAGAAATTTGAAGATTTTACACATTGTGAAGAATTTCTTAAAGCGAAGCTAAATCTCAAAACGTATCAGTTTGTCTTGTCCCAATTAAGGTGCCAACCGTTACATCCTAAAGGAAGGCGATATACACTGGATGAAAAAATTTTGGTTTTGTCTTTGTTGAAGCAAAGTCCAAGAGGCTATAAACTATTGAGACAGCTTTTTGCAATTCTTTCAAGAAAAACACTAACCAACTTGCTAAGATTCCATTTTATACTGGACTTAATAAAAACATTTTAGAAACTATAAAAGTGACTGTGGGCAAAATGAAGGAAATTGAGAAGTATTGTTCAATCGTTTTTGATGAGATGGCAATTGAGCCTTTGCTGCAATATAATAAAAAAGCTGATATGATAGATGGGTTTCAGGATAATGGTGGAGAGGCGAGCAGGAGGCCTTTAATTGCAGACAAAGCTATGGTTTTTATGGTAAGGGGGCTATGCAAGAAGTGGAAGCAACCATTGTGCTACTATTTCAATGAAGGAGGAATGAAGACAGATAACTTGGCAAAAACAATAAAGGAAATTGTTCTTGCCTGCCAAAATGCTGGTTTAAAAGTAAAAGCCATGGTCTGCGATCAAGGTACTGCTAATGTTGCCGCTGTAAAAAAATTGTATGAAGAGACTCGAGAACATTTCATCAGAAAAGGAGAGGAGAATCGAGCATTTGGAGTTGTCATTTGTGGAGAAGAAGTCATTCCGCTTTATGATCCTCCTCATCTTTTAAAGGGCATCAGAAATAATTTCTTTAAGTATGACGTCGTTTTTCAATGGAGGAATAAAAACCTGGAAACAGCTCGTTGGGACCATATCAGACAACTTTATGAGTTTGAGACAACTGAAGACGATGATTATAAGTTGTGTTCCAAATTAAGTTACAATCACGTGAACAATACGAAAAAGATGAAAGTGTCCATTGCAGCCCAAGTTTTTAGCACTAGAGTCGCTAGTGTTATGAGGAGAATGGCCACTTGTAATATTTCCAACAACCCTCAGTGTTTACCAAAAGAAGCAACGAGCACCGCAGAATTTATTCTTTTTATGGATAAAGTTTTTGACAGTATAAATGGCAGTGCTATAAAAAACCATGGAAAAGAATTAAAATCTACAGTGACTTTGCATTCAAAACATACTGAGTTTTGGTCTGAAGCCATCAGAGTTTTTAGGAGTATGGCATTTATTGGTAAAGATAAAAAAAACTTATTCCTCCATCAGTAAAAAATTGGATCTATACATTGCAGGGTTTTTCGTATTTATGGAATCAATTAAAAAAAGAAAATGTCACATTTTTATGTACGAGACATTTAAACCAAGACCCTTTGGAAAACTTTTTTGGCTCTATAAGGAGCCATGGTATTAGAAATATCAATCCAAATGTAACCAATTTTGTGAATTCATTTAAAACCCTAATAATTAATAATTTTGTGTCTTCGCATTCAGTGTCATTTAATTGTGAAGAGGATAAATTAGAGGGTCTCGAAAATTTTAAAACTTTGCTACTTAGTGCAACCAAACCAGCAAAACCTAGTGTATTTTCCTTTCCCGATATAAATGTGCCTGATATGGACATATGCAAATTTTCTCTTTTAAGGAGAGGAAAATTAACATACATTGCAGGTTTTGTTGCCAAAAAATTTTAAAGAAAATTGTACTTTGTAAGGTGTGTAGGAAAAACCTAATTGAGGGTGACAGGTGCCAAGAAGAATATTTCGTAATCGAAACTCTAGCCTATTCACCAAGAGCTCTTCTGGCACCATCAACAAATTTTAATAAATTGTTTCAGAAATGTATTTATTTAATATTAACAATTTTACCACAGATTTGTTTTTCGTTGAACGTAAGTTCAACTATTATTTTCTTTTTGAGGCCTTTGTGTAAAGACGACGTTAGTATTTTTAAATGCAAAGATCATGATATATCAAAAATGTTCTTTCATTATGTAACAAAATTTCACACATTTATATGGATTAAAAATATAAATAATATAATGAAGGGCAAAAATACCATTCGTGCGTCCAATGATCCCATAAAAATGTATGCGCTAAAAAAATATGAGACTCATAGAAAATATAAGCAAAGACTGGCCAAAATGAAAAACTTAACATTTTAATTTTTGGTATGTTTGTTATGTGTTTGTATGACTGAGAAATAAAAATATTTCTTTATTTAAATTGTATTTATGAATTATTACAATATTCTATGTGTATGTATACCTAGCTTTACTTTGAATGAATACTGTAAATAATTAGGTTTGTTTTAATTTAAATAAATGTATATAAATGTAAATTATGTATTTTTTTTATTTTAGATTAGTTTAATTTATTTTAATTATTATATTTTGTTTATTAAATATTTCTTGTTAAGCCCCATATTTTTTTTGTAGTTTTATTATGAACAAATATTTAAGAAAAATTTTATATATGTTACAAATTAAATGTAAATTTTCCGGTAATTGATCTTGGAAATATAAAAAAATGTATTTTAAAGTGCTAGATCGCATTAAAAGAAAAACTCTAACTAAGAAAACACCCTGTATTTTCCACATATTATAATATTTTTATTAACCAAGAATATACAATAAAACATTCCTTCATTATTATCACAATTTAAACTCAATAACATTAATATTCCCCATTTATTTTCCTACTTGATATTCAGAGCATAAAACATTTTAAAGCATTGACTACTATTTTTTTGGCATATAAATATTTGTTCATAAATAAAACTATTGAAAATATGGGACTTACCAATGAAATATTAAATAAAAAATCGAAAAAATACCTTTTGGATTTTTGAAAATCCCGCCATCTCAGGGACCTTCTGATTACTTCAGACACAAGTCGCAGGAAGGCGCCATCAGCTTAAAGTTTAGCCGGCTGTACGGCAGTTGCATATCTATCAGTCAGTATATAAATCTCTTATCTATGGTACAGTCGTTCAAAGTAAGCGCAACAACATACTCGTTAAATTTTTTCTAATTTTTGCAAAATGATAAGAACCTAACCATATTATTTATTAAATGGGCCCCTTGCATAAAATTTATTATGATCTAAAAATACTACAAAACTTTTTTTGCCTATTAAAGAACCACCTCCTAAATATCTATTTCTAGAAAAAATAAGTCTCAACGTAATAACGATTTTAAGATCACATCGGGCCCTTTAAATTTATCGTCAGACCAAATAAAGCATTTTAGTTGGAAGTCCTTAAGAACAGCTCCAATTTTGATAATTTTTTTTTTAATAATTTTGTTTTTCCATATTATTTAAAATCCGAAAGCTTTTGAAGGGGTCAAACAAATATTTATATTGTTTGAAAAATAATTATGATTTATGATAGTTAAATGAAACATTTTTTAAAATTATTGTGTCTTTTTAAACATAATTTTTTGTCATTTTTACACAAAATATTTTTTGTAGATAATTAAATTTTCTTCAAAAATAGCTTTATAATAATTTCTCGCATTTTTTATAGTTTCCAAGATATCGTGCACTTCAATTTCGGTAAGCAGAAATTTTACACCATTTTCGGATTGTAATAAGCATTGCTTATAGGATATTTTTCGTATAATAGTGACATGAAATAAATATACATAACAAAATTAAAAATTTATATATTTTTTTGGGATTTAAACAACTCTGAGAAACATATCCTATATTAGATATTTGAGAAAATATGGTATATGTAAGTAACGTAAAATATTTTTAAAGTACTAATAAATAACTTCATAAAATTTTATTTATTTAAATTTCATCATATTTTCTTAAATATCTAATATAGAATATGTTTCTCAGTGTTGTTTAAATACCAAAGAAATATATAAATTCTTAATTTTGTTACGTATATTCATTTTATGACACTATTATATAAAAAATATCTTATAAGCAATTATTACCGTCAGGAAATTGAGTAAAATGTCCGCTCTTAGAAATTGAAGTTTACAATATCTTTGAAACAATGAAAAAAAAAAAATTATAATATAAAACTATTTTTTCACCAAATTTAATAATCCTCAAAAAAGATTTTGTGTAAAAATGACGAAATTGAGTTTGAGAACCTCAGTTTTTTTTGCGCAATTTACCGATATTTTTATAATATCAGGTCTTAGAGCCACTTTTAAAATGTTATGTCAATCCGTAGGTTAACCCAAAGTTTAACGGCTGCTTCTAAAAATAGTTCCTCTATAATATTTAAACAATATTGTTAAAGTCATTTTCACTATGACTAAGGCTTTCCTTAATATTAAGTGTAATTAACATTTAAAGTCAGTTTCTTAGGCAACTTGGTTTAAACATAAGATAAACACAACATGGCAAAAGTGATTCTAAATAAAACCAATCAATTGTTAATGAAGCATAGTTAAGTAAAAGCAAATATTTATAAAGATATTACTGCGTCCAAGAAAAAGTGCAGAAAAATTGTAGAAGAGAATATTTTACTTTTAGTATAAATGGAAGCAATGGGTTTACCGCGTAGATTCAATATATATGATAGATATCCTGTAGGCATTCATGGGTTTCTATTTAAAGGAAAGAAACCTAATTAGTGTCTTATTAGAATTTTTTTGCTAAATTAACAATTTATTTTTTACCGCGTAATTTCAATTAGCGCATTTATTTAACTAAGTAGCATAATATCAAAGCAGAATAAAAATAGATCCCAAAATAGTTAAGGTACTAACACGCAAACTTCTAAAACCCGCAATGAGTTGTAAGTATTACTGTAGCCTTGATCGTTAATAATAAATAAAACTACCAATAAAAACTATTCCTAAAAGAATGTAGGCTCGAAACACAAAGGATTGTTCGTGGTAGAACTATCTGTTTAATCGGAAATATATCTTAGTATTTTTCTTTTGTTTAGATTAGCGTGATATTTGTTAGGAAAATAGCGTGATATAATGACTGCTAAACAGACAAGCTTAATAGTTGTTCTTTAAAGAAAGCGTAGAAAGCCCTAGCATACGTTCTGCAATGCCATCTTGTTTAATATTCCCAATTAATATACTAAATAACATTATAAAGAAAAATAGAAACAAAAAACAATCGACTTCTTTTAAATATGATAATTGATCCTCGTTCGTTCTTTTTTAATTTGTTGCAACAAAAAAATTTATTTGTAGCGACAGAACTAAATATTAGTTTCACCGATAATGACAGATATCTCAGTTTCAGTTCAGGAGGAATATTAAGGCTTTAAAGTATAATTAATGTACAAGATTTTCTTGATTTTAAATTTATAGTTATATAATGGGCTTTGTATAATATGGTACTTTTTCAGCAATTTTTTTTTAACTTCGGTGTCAAATGTCAATCGGTGGCTTTAGCAAATGTGGCATTAGTCTCCATCTTTGTTTTTGAATTTTAAGAATTTTTTTTTAAGTTTACACTCTCGAAACCGATGCGTTTAAGCATTGCGCGCGAAAAACACAAGGGCCTTTATATAAAACACTTTTTTTACTTAAAATCTCCGTCAAACATAAAATATTCCCCAATTTTTTTCAGATGCAATTTTTTTTTACAAATTTTCCCGTAATACCAATTTTTTTTTAATTTACTTGTAATACCAAAAAAGGTTAAATTATTTTCGATTTTTTTTTAACCTATAAATATTTTCGTCTTCGACATAAGCAAAAAAAATGTGAATGTAATTTACTTTTGCGTGTTATTTGATAAAAAAATCTTATACCAAATTAATATAGAAATTAACTTTGATTTTTACTTACGGTAGTTACCTGGAAATGTCAATTTAGAACTAAGACGTAAAAAGCAAAACAACTACTAGTATTTTAAAGTAGAAGTGTCAGGAAATCACCTGTCGACGCAATTGAATTTAAAATGTCATATACCATTAAAATATACGAAAATACATCAGTGGTCCCATTTAAAATTTGATAGTACCAATTATTAACTGTCAAACGGGAAGTGATATAAGACAATTGAATAAGGCAAACGATGCACATTTATGTTAAATATCGACCCAGTAAATTTTAGTAGTTTATCTTAAAAAATAAAAATTATCTCGTAGAAACACCCGGTATAATAGCTTATATAAATTATTTACCTATATAAAATAATGTAAAAATTCTAGTAAATAAAAACTTTTTATCAAAAGGAATATATTACCTCCGACATACAGCATAAATTTAATAAAAACAACCCTTTCAAAAAATGTTTTCACGCAAATCAAATGCGAAATGTACTCTGCTGAATAGTAGCAATGAGATGTAACTAATTCAATAGGTGCTATCGTTTAGATATATCAAGTCAGTCGTAAAAATGAACGACCTTTTTGTAACGCAGAAAACGAAATGCTACCCAAAAGTTCCTTTTGGATCTGCTTACTGAAAAAACAGCTTATTTTAGTGTTTTCTTATGCTCATATTATTTTGATTTATTAGCTTTTTGTGTAGAAAGGAACATAATGTAATGGTTACTTAGTAGCAGTATATGGGTGATTTTACCAAATTATGATACATTTGACAGTTATCCTGTTTTTTTTTTAATATATGAGCTTTTACTAGTTTATAATATGAAATGGGACTGGGTACTTAATTTAAAACTAAACATATTTAAAAAAATAAAATAGCCCTGAAAGTAAAATTTGATTAAAAATCACTTTTTTAAAAATACACATGGTATCCCTAAATGGTGTGTGACAAATTCTACCAAAACCTTAGTCCAAAAGTGTATGATTTCGGAGAAACAGAGTATCAAATGTTTAATTGTTTTTTTTTAATAAATAATTTTAAATAAGTTTTTATTGGGTTTACCCGCCTGAAAAGATCCAAGAGAATGGGACAATTTCGGTTCTGGTCCTGGGGTATAGCGACTGAGTGTTCGCAACTCTATTGACCCCTATGAACTAGCAGATCGCCTAAATCAGAAAACGAAAAAACCGCTAAAAACACAAAAAAAAACACTTCGTTTTTGTGGCAAGTCTGCCACCGTTATTAGGATTAATGCAACACTGACTAATACAATGATTCTCTCCGACTCTAAATCGGTTCTACAAGCAATTAATAACTTAAACTGTAATCATTTCATCATAGTTAATATTTTAAAAATAATAAGCTTTATAAACTTGGAAAACAGAAGAGTTATTTTTATATGGGTAAGCCACTTTGCTCTGGAGGGCAATGACCTAGTCAATCAGGCGGCAAAAAGTGCTATTTTTGAGGGACAGATGAATAATTGTACCCAAGCCTCAAACATATTTTCTATCGTAGGGGAGTCGGTCTTTGCCAAATGGAAAAACACCTACAAGTTATACGCAGCCAATAATCCTAACCATTACACATCTATTAATAAGAATCTTCCAAAAAATCCGCCCTTGTTTAGGCTAAATTTACCTCGTCATATTTTCATATCATACTTTAGATTTTTAGTAATTCATGGTAGTTTTAAACACCTCTATAAACATAAATTGGAGGATTCACCTAACTGTAAATGTGACGCTCAGTTCGTAGACGATCTAAATCACAGATTATTTGCTTGCAAGCTGAATACTCAGGCTACAAAATTTCTTTTCAAAAAACTTTGCAAATGTAACCTTCTTCCATTAAATATTATACCATTTATGACTCTTGTAACAAACAAACCCTACATTGAAAATATGTTTCTAAATTTCCTTAAACTTACTAAGATAAGAATATAGATTTAAACCAAACTCCTTTGTACACATATTCAATCCTTTCCGTGGTCTTCATTGTGTCGTCAATGTTAAGTCGCCCTGACAGACCCCAGTGGCGTGAAATGAGTGTCCTTGTCTTTTAATGTTTATCTCTGCCTTTAACTATTTTATTATTTATATGTAATTAAAAATATATATATATTTTTTTTTAAATAAATAATTTCCATATAATCATGGGTAAATGGGCATAGCCCGAGGCCACAAAACAAAAAAAACTTAAATAAAAGATAAAATAAAAATTAAAGTTAAATTTGTAAAAATTTTAATATAAAATAAAGGGATTTTATGAACTTTTTTTATTATTTATGACTTTTTATAATAAATGGCATATTAGTTTGTTTTGACTGGGATATTTGTAATTTTCAAGAAGACAAAAAATAGTGATGGTCAATGGTAAGGTAACCATGTATTATTTAATTTAACAAATATCGATGCTACACATTAATCATACTTTAATAATGGTAATGCTTTTTTATTTTACGGTTTTTTGAACAACTTTCCTTTGCTAAAATACTAGAAACACTCAAGTTTATTATGTGGTTGATGGTATGCTTGATGCTAAAATTAATTATATATCAATATGGCAAAACGTCATAATGATTGAAAACTTTTTTAGAATCTCTTTAATTTCATACCAAAGTTTTTTCAAATTTTATTTTCTAGTTTCATTATATTTTTCATTTAAGTTAATCTCCATAACGGTGGTAAACTTGCCACCGAAACGTAGAAGTCTTTGAAATTTTTGGGGTTTTTTGGATGATTTTTTTTTTTTTGGTTTATGCGATCTGCCAGTTTAAGGAGTCAATAAGGTTGAGCACACTCAGTCTCTATACCCCGGGACCAGGACCAAAATGGTCCCATTTTCTAGAAAGTTTCCAAGCGAGTAAACCCAATAAGAACCTATTTAAACATGAATCCGCCACAAAAATAAAAATACTTTTATAAATAATTTTGTTAATATAATTGGTAAATTGTCACATTATTGTATTAGAAAGGGTTTTGTGGGGTGGAATATTAAAATATGTCCTCATTTTTATTGTAAAATTTATAGGGCGCCACGTGCGGTACCTTGCACGCATCTAAAATAAATAGGTATTATTGAGCCACTCTGTATTTACATGTTAAATAAAATTTCTTCGCCTTCGACGCCTTTTACCCAAATAATTTGGGATATTTCGATACATGTTTGTTCTTGATAAATCTCTTATAGACTGTTTCCACTAGAGAATAAAATTAACAACACATTTATGTATTAATTTTTGTAATGTTTGGTGTTATTCTGAAGTCAATGCAAACAATGCAATGCAGTGGTGAGTTTAAGTTAGAAATAAGAAATTTACACCCAAATATCCCAAAAAAAGGAACTCTAAAATTCAGCTATGCTTAAGCTGTAAACTTGTATAAACCTTTATTGTGACATTCTACAAGTTGTCTCAGAAGTCTCATTAAATCTCGTGTCCGCGTCTTAAGATATTCAAGGGCAAAAGTCTCAAAAATTGTTTTTTCGCAAATATCTCGCTTCCTATAGTTTTAATGTAATTTGCAAAACGAATTTTGTAACTTTTGATCTTGAATATCTCAAGACGCAGACACGATATTTTATAAGACTTTTGAGACAACTGGTAATATGCCATAATAAAGGTTTGCACAAGTTTACAGCTTATTATCTCTCATTCCGAGGTTGACCAACTTATTTGGCTTAAGTTCCTGTACTACTAGCTAAATATTGTAGCAACACATTAATTATTAACATAATTATTATTAAAAAACTGAAACCACATTAATCTTTTGACAATCCATCTTATCAGGAAATTGTGGTAGCATATTTTTCGCACCTCTTAGAGACACCCTGTATAGTTACTATTTTTCTTTACCACGCGGCTTATTGCCAGTTAAATTTATAAGGAAGTTGTACTAAAAATTAAAACTTAGTTCATAGTTTAATAACCAATAGCCATGATTTTCTTTAAATTGTATTTTTAATTTTGTTACAAAACATACCAGGCGTGTGCTTTAAACTTTTGTTTTTTAAAGTGTGGAAATTTTTTACTCTGAAAATACAGTAATAATTTCTATAAAATGTGTTATACCAAATTGTAGTTAAAAAAAACAATTATATTAGTTGCATTTTGTATTTTTTTTTGCCGTAAGTTTGGAGGCAAAAAATAAAATAAACAGCAATTTAAAACATATTTTTCTTAAGGACGATAAAGATACAGCAGCTGAATTTCGTGCATTATAGAAATCTATTAATCGACTCGCTTCTATACCACCCGCATTCTGCGCTCAAAAATTATCGCTTGAGGTCGAGAACAAATCCCGCTACAAAGCATGGCCTATTGACATGTCGTTTTCTATTTAAATTGACAAGATTGACATGTATTTGTTAACATAACCTAAATATTATTATTTATTAATATTTTATTAACCATAATCATCGTGGGCGAAGCCGTTCTTATTCTGTAATTCTGGTATGATTCCGTTGAGTATATAGTGAGCCATATCTTTGTTTAGCCTAAATAATTCAATAACCTTGTAACCCTGTACTTCAATGGAAAAGGAATCACTTTCCTCCCCTATAATCCTCCTGTTTATATTTTCAAATCGAAGTTCTTCCAATCTCTCCTTTTCTTGGGCTGCTAGTATGTTTAATTGATTAATCGACAGCATAATATTTTAATCTCAATTTACCAATTCGTTTAATTAGCCTTTTTCTTTTAATTCAAAGAACCAACCTAATTTTATCACACAATTTAAATTTACACCCAAAATGCCAAAGCCAAAATGACAGCTGACAAAACTTAAGATTAGAAATCACCAAATGTTTTCCGTATGAATACTACATTGCCGGAAATGTCCGAAGTGTAGTCGATAGTAGCACGGAATACTAACGAAAGCAATTATCGCTTTTGGGCATAGATGTGATTGTAGATATCTAGATGTAGAAATCTACATTGCACGGAATCCGGCCGTCAACAAAATAGAACATATGTAACATTATTTAATCTAAAATCGTCAAAATTAAATCAATTATAATTATATGAGCTTTGTAGCCAAAGGCAAAATTTCTGCAAAAAGAATGTTATCGATAATTAAATTTACTTGGCTTCCATTATAAAAAGTAATAAATTATTTTAATATTTAAATTTAAATAATTCCAAAGTAGGCAATAATAATATTTTATTTATGTACTTTTAAACATGTTAAATAATAATAATTTAAAATATGTACAATAAAATGAGAACCTCGTAAACTAGTGATGTTAAATTATTATTTTTAAGTATTATGATTTACGATATTTTATCACATGAATATTTGTTTTATTATTATTTTAATGTTTTTTTTACAAGAAAAATGTTATCCATTACGAAAGTCAAAAAAAAGATTAAGCCGGTCTGAGTGATAAGTAGTTTAAAGTAACAACCATATTAAAAAAATCCTTTAAAAATTTAACTTTAGTATTTAAGAAAAATATAAAAAATATGTTTTAAAATTATTTAGCATTTTAAAACATACCTAAATTTTAATCCACCAAATATTTGTAATAAGGTTAGTTGTATAATTTACCTAATATATGAGAAAAATCATATATCCTTGCTTTAATTCAGTATTTTTCTTTAACCTATAAAAGTAACAAATAAGTCACAGTATTTAAGAAAATACTTTTAACATAAAGTTTGGTTTTTAAATGTAAAAACTTTAAATAGAGCAGTTCAGGTTTGTGCAGAGTGCCACGTGTCTAAACTATTAAAAAAGTTTCCAATCCCTTCGGAAATATTTGAAAAAACCTACCATAAAACTACATTTAGCTTCCTTAAAATTTTTGTGGGCTATTTTAAACCAAATAAAATAATTATTGTAATAATTTACTTACTATATCATTTTAATTAACGCGGTATAAAAAATAACATTTGCTATAGAACATTATTAAACTGGCTTAGAGATCATAAACAATAATGTAGATTTAGTAAAAGATGTTTCTTGAACTCTCACTGTCCTAATTTATTAAAAAAACACAACCTTTTAACTGGTTAGTATCTCCAGCCGTTTACAGGTAAATACTAGTATCGTAGCTGTCTTCGGGTTAAAACTATAGTCTAGGAGGAATCGGCGCATGAGTACCGAAAACTATTCCAACTCAATTTTTTTATACGATCCTCTTTAAATTGCCCTACTGATGATATAAATGCATGTTGCCATGGCGCCACCTGGTGCCCTATTGTTTAAACCGAAATTGTTTAAACAATTGCAAGGAATTTTTTTTTAACCGGACAATTTTTTTTCGTATTCTCTATTGAAATACAAAGAAAAAAGGTTTTATGACTTTTTACGATAAAGTTAATATTTTTGGAGATATGAATTTTTAAAAGTACGTAAAATCTCAAATTTGGGTACTTTTGACCCATGAAAAATATATATTAAGAAAACAAAAAAAAACATTAAATATATATATTTTTTAATTCTTTATACAATAGGTAATAATATCCTTCATTAAGATTTAAATTTTTTATACTGGTTTTTTGATTGTTTATTAAACGCGCTCACACGTATGCGTCATTTATCTTAAAAACTAGTAACTTTATCGAAATTATTAAGGAGAGCAATGTTTTTAATAATTTAATTATCTTCAATTTATTTAATTAGTTTTTTTTTCCTGAAATCAATTTTTACAAAAGCTATTGGAGCTTTTTATTTTACTTGTAAACGCGCGTAATAAAAAATCAAAAAACCTGTATAAACAATAAAAAGTTTTCAAATCCCAATTAAAGATATTATTATATATATATATATATATATATATATATATATATATATATATATATATATATATATATATATATATATATATATATATATATATATATATATATATATATATATTATATATATATATATATATATATATATATATATATATATTATATATATATAAACTTTTTAGGGGGGGGGTTTTAAAATGGAAGTCGTTAATTATTAAAAGTGCGCATTTAGGTGCCTAACAATAGGCTACTGATTTGGGGTAAATTAGTATTTTGAGATATCTGGAAAAAAAAATTTGCCGTTTTGTTTTATTTTTTACTTATTTCAAGAAAATTAAAAACAAAAGACATTTTTTTTCCCCAGCTCTTTAAAACAGCGTTAAGAGTTTTTTCGTACGAGCCGGTTTTTCGAAAACCATCATCCTTTTTTTTTTTTAAAAAGTTTAATTTTTACATTTTTAAAGGGGTTTTAAATTTCCCAATAACAAGGGTTTACACTTAATATTCCTGTAAATAAAATTTTTCAAAAGATGTGTTTTAAGAAAATGAGGTTCACCATCCGTCCCCCGGGTGTTTTATCTTAAATCGGGGCGTAATTAAAATTTGGATCTTGGTACATTATTTAGGCTGGTCAATACTATCTATCAATGTCAAATGTCATCGTCTGTCATTGTCAAAACCAGTGACTTGATGGCTTTTTCTGGGATTTTTTTTCAAGACCTAAAAATTCTTTTTCAAACAAAAAAAAATTTGTTTCCGTTCGACTATCAAAAAACTAAATCGTTTTTTTGTTGATGGTCAACCGTGGTTAATTTTAAAATAGCAAACCCCCACCTATCGATTAGAAAAACTGGCTATCTTTAATAAAAGAAAACTTTTTTAAAAATCGAAAAAAAGTCATTAATTAGATTGGACGGTACCTAGTAAATTGGTCTTGTGGCTGTGTTTTAACATCATTTATGGGTCTATAGGGTTATTTTGGGCCCTCACAGGTCTATAAGGGCGCCTGTCAGCTGTCAAAAACACCTTCCTGTCATATTTCGAACCACGTGGCAGGCGTGGGCAGGCTTTTAGCCAATTTAAACCATTTTTAAATTTTAAATATAAACATTGCATATATTAAATCAATTTTTTTAAAAACCCATGGTTACATTTAATAAAATTTATTTTATCTCTAACTATACCTTAAATTAAAAGATGAAAACTTACCAAACTAGAAAGGATATTTATTTCAAACTCAACCGTATTTTGGTATGTTTTGGTTTATCCCCTAAAAACGTAATTTTTTTCATCAAATTTTAACTCTTGCTGCAGTAAATCGCTTTATTTATATTCTTTTTTGTTAATAAAAAGGTTTTTGGGAAATCAATGTTAACATATTCAATTATTCCCAAACTTAATAGGAAACATATCATGATATTTTTTTAAATTATAAAGATATTAATGAACCTTTTCAAGTTCCCTTATATTCATGTAACCATACAAAGTCTTTTCAGGAATATCTTTGAAATCATTTTTCTTTTTAAACTTTTTGCTAGATGATAGGGATGTATTCGTCGACTTTGTTTTAAAACATCGTCTAATGATTTGCCCTTTCTTTTGTCTTACTCAGTTTATTCAATGATACCAACTTTCTTAACTCTTCAAAAAATATTATAATCTCGTTTATGGAGTTATTACAGTTACCTTACTTGCCATTACAGGTTAATCTACCACACATTTGGGTATCCAGTAAACCAAAATCAATTTATTATTGGAAAATGTTTTAATCAGGTAAACCAGACCCGACTATCGATTGGTAAACCATACAGAGTGTTGTGCAATCTATTCTATTGCTCCGTTCTCCCTCCCATTTTCCTCTTTTACACGTTCGAGTAATGGTTTAATTGTTAGCATATATTTGAG
This sequence comes from Listronotus oregonensis, assembly GCA_019359885.1. Taxonomy (NCBI): domain Eukaryota; kingdom Metazoa; phylum Arthropoda; class Insecta; order Coleoptera; family Curculionidae; genus Listronotus; species Listronotus oregonensis. Next base: position 23,766 of record JAHBCN010003516.1, on the reverse strand, counting down.
ACCTCTTTCTCTGTTTTTTTTAAATTAAAAATTTTTCTTTTTTTATTTTTTTTAGCAAAATAATTTTCAAAGGGTTTCCCATCAGTGCTGTCCCAAATTTTTTTGAATATGGTCTTAATGGGTTTATATGTCCAGGGTTCCAGCAAATTTTCTCCTTTATTATCTCGTTAATTCAACCGAGAATCACCCAAAAATTAGATGATCGGTGGCTAAATCCCCCTTTAAATAGGCGATCGTACTCGTTTTCTGTATCAGTTATAAATCTTCCAATTCTCGTAGGTCTTTGGTCTTCCCTCCATTTAACAGGGTTATATGAGGATCGACTCTAACTGTGTAACTTTCTGGGGGTTATGTTCTTATAGTTCGTTTAATATTCCTCATCGTTCATATCGAAATTTGAATTTTATCTTCTCGTGTCTCGGCATTAATTGGATTATCTTTTTATTTTTTCCTCTTTTGACAGCAAACTCGTCATTTTTTTGAACAGGGCCAGTAAAATTAAGGGGGAAAAACCCTTGGCATTCTTCGGAGAAAATTTTCCCTTTTACTTTTTCTTTTCCCCAGTTGTTAAATGGTGGTTGTTTCCTTTACCATCGACTCAGATTTATTTTAAGGTCTTGTATTCCCCAAAGGGCAACATTTCTTGGCCAGCTTTAAGAAACCCTTATGGTCTTTTTTTGCGCAATGTTCGTAAAAGGAGTTGAAGAATGTTTGGATCTGCTTGCAAACTCCCTTTTTTTCTGGCCGCTCACACCTGGAGTTCTGATATTTTCAAATTGCACCGGCTTGCTCACCCAATTCCCTTTTAAATCAAATCCCTTTTTTCGAATACTTTCGGTTTCCATTATTCAAAGCTGAATGTCTTTATCAAACTTTTTAACCCCATGTTTTAAATTATCAAGGTATGGGTTTTAATAAAATATCCCAAATTTTTTTAAACAAAAAAGCCTCTCTACCCCTTATCTCCCAAATAATGGGACTGTATTTCCAAAAAGGGACTTTTTTCCAAATAACAGCACTGTTTTTAAATTTAAAGGCACCGTTTTTTAAATAACGGCACCTTTTTTCTAATAACGGCACTGTATTTTCAAATAACGGCACCGTTTTTCCAATAACGGCACTGTTTTTCAAATAACCCTTTTTTTTAAATACCCTATTTTTAAAAAAAGCCCTTTTTTTCAAATAACCCACTTATTTAAAAAACCCATTTTATTTAAAAATCCGTTACCTTTTTTAAAATCCCTTATTTTAAAATCCCCTGTATTTTTAAATCGGCATTATTTCCAAATAACAGCCCAGTATTTTCAAATAGGCCTGTTTTCCTAAATAACTATTTTTTTATTACCCAAAAGGTTTACCTTTTTCTCCAAGTAGCCTCTTAGATGCGTTTACCCGTAATGACTGGTTGGTGAAATTGACCAAAAGAGTATAGAAAGCTGGTTTTGATTTAATATTTTTTAATTTTAAAAGATGCTGTTATCTTGACTGGTTAATTAAAATGACTGCAGAGTATAAAAGGTATTTAATAATTAATATTCTTATATAACAGTTAGTATTTAAGAGTTTGCTGGCAGACATGCAGAAGTTTAAAAGAAATCAAACAAAAAATTACCTGAAGAGGCAAAGGTATTCTTTCAACCTTTTCCAAAGCGAGGGATTTATCTGAAAAACCTCCGACCCACACTGTAAGTACTTTAAAAGCATTTACTGGTGTGGAAAAGTTCATCCTACGGCTTTGCCCCCCCCAAAATCGGAGGTTTTACCATTTTTATCCCTTTTTCGGTTTAAGCGCAATTGGCGCCAGGGGAACTCGGGGATAATAAATGCAGGAACAATGCTAGAATCTGCGCCGGAAGGAGTCTCAACGCATAATGAAACAAGGAATCCTAGCTCTTGGGAAGACTGGAAAGGTTGATATTTGGGCTTAAATGGTTAGGTCTATATTTGAAGCCTTAAAAACATATAAATACAGAATATTTCTTTAGTCTTAATTGAGCCATCTCTTTCATGTAAATTTCATTTAAAAATATGTAACAATGTGTTCGTGAATTCGTTATTTTGCTACTCAGTTTATTTCCTTAGGCATAAAGTCTAACAAAATAAAACACCTAATGTTAAAACTAACCTGGTTCTCAAAGTGATTTTTTTTACTTGATAGGGGTTTGAAGAATTCCATACAATAAAAGGGAAAATTTTTGTAAGTATTCAGCTCCCCACCTTTTAATTGTTGACACAACACCAAGGCATATTTATTCCGGCGCCCACCTAATTTAAAATAAAAATAATGATAAATAATTTAATTTAAACTTTTTACCACTCAGACCTAAAAATTTAACTGTTTCCTCCCGTTAACCATCCTTACGGCAATTTTCAACAATTATATAAATCCATTTTCGTTGAGTGGTATAGGTTGTTGCTGGTTTAACAATTTAATCTGTTCCATTGTTTTGGCCGGTTTGTTTATACATAACTTCACGTTTCAACCATGGACAAGTGAGTTTGCCAGATAGCTAGAATACCTACGTGGTTGGTAAATAATTTGTTTAATTAAATCTTAAACAAAAATCTAAATTGAACCTTATTTGAAAAACCCCTACTCTCATCGGATTAACACATCTTTTACGTAGTTAGACCACCGATTGCCCAAAAGTTCTAAGGGGTCACATGACCGTCAAAATAGGTTTAAGCTACGTTCTATGCAAGCACCCGTTTTTATAGGCCATTTGGAGGAATACGCGAATTGTTTTTCGGGATCCTGCGTTGTGGTACCGGTGATGTCATACTTAATCAAAATTAAATAGAATGTCATAACTATAAACCTTTTAAGTAGCATTTGATCATTTGGGATAATGGATTATTGGGAAGGTAATTGGAGGTTGAAGTTTTGGTTTCAAGCTTGGTGTACCTGGGTGACCCGTCGGCCATCTTGGGCGCGTGGTCGGTACCCACCAGTGCGAAAACTTAAGACATCGGTTGGAGGGGCGGGATTTTATTAAAGAACGAAGGGATAAACGTCCCCTTTTAACAAAAAACCAGACGGTGCTTTAGCGTGTGGCGCCAAAGGGTTTGAATTGAAAAATTCTCCCGAAAGGGGTTCTCTTGAAGGCTTTTGGTGGCTGCTGGGTTTTGTGAGTTTTTACAAGAGGTTGGTTGGATTGCCTGGTTTTTTGTGGAACGGTCTAGTGCCACTGGACGGAAGTTCATTCCCTATGGGCTCCTGGGGAGGAAAACAATTTTGTCAAACCCTACCCATCAAAAGGTAATATATTTTTTTAAACCTACTTTTCTTAGTTTAGGGGGGATTTTGGTGATTATAACACCAGTAATAATATATTGGTTTAGCAGTCAATCTGGACTGGGGTGCTTCAATTTTTTTTTAAATTTTCCATTTTTTTTTTTTCCTTATTTTTTTTTATAAATTCGTTTAGAGGCTATTTTATGTATATAAGGGGGATAATATAAAAGCCACATGGCATTTAAGGGGTAAATTAATAAATGTAAAAAAAATGCCTTGCAGTAACCATTTTGTCGACGGGCTTTGGAATTTTAATTTTTTTTTTTGGTACCAAATCGGTCCAATGTACTAAAAGGTGTAAGAAGTTGTTCTCTTTTAGGGTTTTTATTTTCCACTTCTGGATTTCTCTTTTTTTCATACTGGATTTATTTCTATATCTACCCGAGGGTACGGGCTTGGCGGGGTCCCACTGGTTTGGTTCGCCCGCGCCCGGTGATTTGGATGTATATTTGTGGCGTTAAATGTTTGATAAGTGTTTTTTTTTTGGGTGTAGGGTTCCCCTGACTTTAAAGTGATATTTTAAATGAACATCTGTTGCCGGAGTTGCAATGCCATTTGTTATGATTAGTGATGGGCCTGATCCTTATGTTAAGATCAAGTTATTCCATTATGAATTATTGCAATGATCGGATTTTCATAATTTAAATTGTCTGAATAATCAAATGATAAAAATTGTTTTAATAATCAAATTACAGTTAATTTTTTTTGAATTGTCCCATCACTAGTTATGTTTTTTTTTTCCATTTCTTCTTAGGTAACAGGTGTGACCTAGCGTTGTTTAATACTGCCATTTTTTTCCTCTTTTTCTTTCAGCGTTTTATTTGGATTAACTTGCTGCAATAATATTAATTTAAGATTGCAATTAGCAGTGGTTAAACAATTATGGTCATGCTTGTTGCAACATTATTCAATTTGAATTCTTAAAATAATCAGTTTACTTATAAATTTTCTCAATTCCTTTTACATGAAACTATGTCTGTTTCTTTATTTTGCGGCATTGTCGACTTATTATTAGCGATTCATTTTTAATATTAGTGATAAGTTAATGATAAATATTGGTGTGTAATACTGCGTTCCCGTATACCATGGTACACGCGTACAAGGTTTACCTAATCTGATTTTTTGTTTTTTTTTTATTTTGTAACTTATTGACATTGAACCTTACTTGATCCTGAAGTATTATGATATTTTGAAAATTTGTCGTGTTATACACTTGACTGTTTATTTAATACTTTTCTTTTATAAAGCGGTAGCCTAGCTTTCTCATATAAGGCACATGGAAGATTATAAGGTAATGGCTGACTTCTACTGACCTGCTATTGTGATGTACTGAATTTAAAAGGAAAAATAAAAAAAAATCTTTTCCGGTTGGTTGACTTTAGAGAAGAAATTATTACTGTAAGAATGCATTTAGGAAAATCTATATAGGCAAACGTTTTGTGTCGGGTTTATCAGTATATTACAAACTGCTGTACAGAGCAGACGTAGTATGGTTATTAAATATAACTTCAAGAAAATTGCTGATTTTGAACAATTGTTAAAAACTAAAAAGAGCCTAACAGCAGAAAATAAAGACTTTCTTGAATCTCTAGGCCTAATTGTAAATAATTCTCAAAATGAGTATTTTAAATGTGACGAACCCTCTAAACTTTGATAACTCTATTACAAAAATTGAGAGACATAGTCATTTGCCGTACACTAACTCTTTTAAAAACAATGAAAAAATTCGAATACCGGTACAGCAAACCGATATATTACACTTTACCTTGGGCGAGCCATATTTATCTAGAAGGAAGACTTTTAAAAGAGTGGATGCATCAGTTTCAAACATAGCGAAACTTGTAAACCTTTTTTGGTCACCTCTTTGAAAAAAATTCGTCTTGAAATTGGTGGAAAGGTTATTGACTCGATTAGATATCCTGGAATAGCAGCAACTGAAAGGATATATTTCTTACAATGCTTTACGAATTAAATAAATATAAAAATGCTGGTTGGAGTATTGATGATGATTTTACTTGCGATACCGTTGACCCTACCACTGGAAGTTTTAATGTTTGTGTGCCGCTAAGAACCCTACTAGGATTTGCTGAAGACTTTCAAAAATACTCATAAATGTTAACACAATTGGTGTTAGTAAAAGCCCTTCTGACATAAATGCTATTATTAACACGGCTGATGCAGAAAATGTACTATTGATAAGATTGTTTGGAGGCTACCACATATTACAGTATCTGATGTCGAACGGATAGAGCTTTTAAAACTTATTGAAAATGGAACGAATTGGATATCGGTATTAGAAGCTGGGAACTCACAGAAACATCCAAAACAACTTACCTGAATATAAAGACTTCGGTGCGGTGGAAAGACCCAGATGGATAATTTTAGGTTTTTAAACAGCCGAAAGGATAAATCCAACGAAAATAGTAGCTTATTTGATCATTGTAATGTGTCAAATGTAAAGCTTTATTTAAATTCAGAATTTTGTCCGTTTGATAATTTAAATTTGAAGGTTTCAAGAGGACTTACAACTACTCTTTTGAAATGTATTCAATTTCAAGAGACTACTACAGAAAGAAAACGAACCACTTTTTACTCCCAAAAACTTTAAAAAAGTATGCCTATAATTGTAATTGATTGTTCAAGACAGAATGAAATTTTAAATTCTGGTATTATTGATGTAAGACTAAGATTGAAACAAAAGAAAACTTTTCCCAAACACCAGTGCCTACTGTTTAATTATTCATGACAAACTTGTTAGATATTCACCATTAATAGGATCTGCAAGAAAGATTTAATAAATATATTTTTTCCCCCATAGAGATAATTGTAATTTTAGGTTAAGTATAGTTAGTAGAATGTTGTATTGTAATTTAATGTAAGGTTAGTAGCAAATTAAATGTAGCCTATTTTTTGATTCACCGTGTATATGTGGTTTAAATAAATTAATTTTAATAAATAAATTGTTTTATTATTTAATATTCAAAAATTGCGAGATAAATATAATAAAGGTCACACCCCACGCTAGGAACCAGGCCTGGTGCTTAAGCGTGGGGCCCCCGCATGTTAGGTTTGACGTTTGACAAGTGACTGGGTTGACATGTAATAAGCGTCATTTTTTTTAACGCTTGCCTAGTAATCTATTAGGATCTCGTACACGTAAGCTTAATTTCCTAAGCCACGTGGTTCGCGAAATATGACAGTTGACAGGCGCTATTTGACAGCTGACAGGCGCCTTTATTTTAGTACCTGTGTAGGACGCTAAAATTACCATATAAGACCCACGTGTAAGCCTGATGTTAAAGCACGAAGCCTACAATGAACAATTTACTATAGGGTTACCGTCCTAATCGCTAATTGATGAATTTCGACGATTTTTAAATAGCTGAAGCGTCTTTATGGCTAAAGATAGCGCCATGCGGTTTTCGCTATTCGATAGGAACGACGATTTTAGTCGATAGCGCCCGAACGGCATAACCTAAAATTTTCGCGTTTGCGCAAATCAATATAAGGTCTTAGCACAAGTATCCTACGTATGACGGCCATTTTCCAAGTCACGTGGTTTTTGACATATGACAGGTGACAGATGACATTTGACATTTGACAGGTGACATTTGACATTTGATAGATAGTATTGACCACGCCCTAAATAATGCGTCACACAAGATTCCTAAATATTTAATTACGTCAGAGATTTTAAGATGATAAGCTCCACCGGTGGACGGTGGATGGTGAACTCTCATATTCTCACTACTATTGTCTCTTATGAAAAATATTTTATTTAACAGAAAAATATTAAGTGTTATACATCATTGTTGAATGGTGAATGGTGAACTCTCATATTCTCACTACTGACAATGAGTTAGACAAGGAACGCACATTACTTCTTATAGGGGCGTTCCATATTTGTAAATAAATATAAAGTGGTATACATTTTTGTAATTGGGATAATAAGGGGTTCAAAAAAATTAAGTAAAAAACCCAGGTCCGTATTTAAAAAAAGAAAGATGATGATGGTTTAACGAAAACGAAACGTCGTACGGAAAAGTCTCGGATTGTAACTTTCTAAAAGTGCTGTTATACCCTAAATGCGCAGAATTGCCATAGTTTCCGTTTTTTTGTTCCGGATTCCATGCATGCACTCAATCTGTGGCACCGCCTATATATATTATATTATATTATATATATTATTATATTATATATCAATTATTATATATATATATATATATATATATATATATATATATATATATATATATATATATATATATATTTAATCATTTCATAGTTCCAGTTTTTAAAGATATATTCGAACATCTGTATTTATTTTTTATTAATGTTATCTCAATAACAGCCAAATTATTAAAAAAACTTGATGCTTTCGCTAAAATATCATTAACTTAATCTCGCCTCGGTCGCTTCGCATCCTAAAAGCCGATGCGATGGTGGTTGCAATCAAAATGAAAAACCCAATTGGATCCATTACGAGTAAGCGTAAGATATAAGGAGTTGCTATCTGGCATTGGGCGCTGAATTTAGTCTCATAAGCGGCATGCAGTTTGCAGACCCAGTGCAAACCTTTATTTATCTCGCAGGCTGATTTTGATTTATTGAAGTATAATTTGTTATTTTGGTTATATGTGTAACATATGTAGCTACTTGTATGATTTTTATTACAGTTTTTGTATGTCTATTTATTTACATTAAGTTTATTGTGGTTATTTATTTATTTTTTTAAAAAACCATTTTTAAATATATATATATATATATATATATATATATATATATATATATATATATATATATATATATATATAAAATATATATATATATTTATATAATATATATATATAATATATATATAAAATTTATATTATATATATATATATATATAAATATATATATATATATAATTTATTATTAATATATATATTTAAAATATATTATAATATATATAAATTTTATGGCTAGTCCAAACAGGTAGAGATTTTTACAATGTTTCGTTTGCGTTAAACAGCAAACTTTCTTATTAGAAGAGTTTATTAATTTAGAACCCGGATTATCCAATTAAAAAATTTTTATTTCGTTTTATTTATTTAATATGAAAGCCTATTTAAGGAAGTTATGTTGCGGGTTCCCTTTTTTCCCTAACTCATTGTCAAAAATTTGGGTGAGAATATGGAAAAAGGGTTTACCATCCACTGTCCACCGGTGGAGCTTATCATCTTAAAATCTCTGACGTAATTAAATATTTAGGAATCTTGTGTGACGCATTATTTAGGGCGTGGTCAATACTATCTATCAAATGTCAAATGTCACCTGTCAAATGTCAAATGTCATCTGTCACCTGTCATATGTCAAAAACCACGTGACTTGGAAAATGGCCGTCATGCGTAGGATACTTGTGCTAAGACCTTATATTGATTTGCGCAAACGCGGAAATTTTAGGTTATGCCGTTCGGGCGCTATCGACTAAAATCGTTTTTTAACCCTGATGATGAGTCTAAGACGCGCGGTTTTTTTAAAATTAGCGAAACGTCGTTCCTATCGAATAGCGAAAACCGCATGGCGCTATCTTTAGCCATAAAGACGCTAGAGCTATTTAAAAATCGTCGAAATTCATCAATTAGCGATTAGGACGGAAATCCTATAGTAAATTGATCATTGTGGGCTTCGTGCTTTAACATCAGGCTTACACGTGGGTCTAATATGGTTATTTTAGCGTCCTACACAGGTACTAAAATAATGGCCCTATCAGCTTGTCAAATAGCGCCTTAACCGTCATATTTGCAAACCATGTGGCTTAGGAAATTAAGCTTACGTGTACGAGATCCTAATAGATTACTAGGCAAGCGTTAAAAAAACGGTCGCACAAAAATTATTTTAAAAAAGGTGAACTGTAATTTCTTAATATATAAAATTAAAAGTACCACTTATACCAAAACTCGCCTCAGCAGTTTAAACGTTTATGCTAACTCTGAAATTTTGCGAAACCCCAAAGGTAGTAAACAGTATGTATTATTGATGATCCAAAATATACATCCTAAGGGTTGTTTTATCCAACCCATTTGTAAAAAAGCTTGCTGGTCAAGCATTTCTAATAATCTCAAGGCGATTAAACTTTGCAAAATAATTAAGATAGTGTCGATCAAGAAGCTGTATTAAAGGCAACTCAAAATAACCACCCCAGGGGTTTTATAACCCCTCTAACAAAAAAGCTTGCTGGTCGACCACTTCCAACATTGTCAAGATGATGAAACTTTGCAAAATAATTAAGAGAGTACCGATAAGGAAACTGTATTAATAACAACTTGAAATATCCGCCCCGAGGGTTGTTGGTATCATCCCCTTTGTAAAAAAGCTTGCTGGTCGACCAATTCACATTGTCAAGACGATAAACTTATTAGAAAAACGTACAAACGAAAGCAAGAAAAACCTACCGTCATTAAAAAATATGACATTACGAAAATGTGCGAACTAAAATAAAACGAAAACAACCAGAGGTGTGCATTGCTAAACAATTCACCCAACAGTTTAAAAAAGATCTAAATGTGACAATTTGTGATACTATTTGTAGATGTAATATTAAAAAAAAAACTATTAAAATATATGAAATGAATATTAGCAAAACCTTTTTGGCAAATTTGGGATTTTAGCTTTTTAGATTGCAACTTGTAGGCAACAAAAAATCGCTCAAAATAAGAACAGGATAAAAAAAAACGGCAAAATTTAAAGCTTCTTTAGAATGGTGGGTGAACATCCTGAGTTTTGAGCTTTTTGCAACTCTACCTTTAGTGTTTCGCAAAATTCCAGAAAGTTACCATAATAAGAAATAATCGACCAGCAAAATAATTTGCTGATTAGCAAATTAGACAGGCCCGGGACAACCTGAAGCTTAGATGAAAGGCACGTTAAGCCGGTGGTCCCGCATATCTGTGTAAAAGCAGTTGGTACGCAACACAAATATGTGCGATAGGCCGCCTACGCTCTTAATAGATTATGGCACAGTGAGAAGAAGGGCTAAGTACTAGCATCGACTTTATTTTTTCTACACACTAAGGTTATTTTCTTTTTCATAAAAAATCCAATTTATAACTAATAATAGTATTCTTTACCTAAACATATATTTTCTTAAGCCAGGCCCTAAGCCAAATTAAAAATAAAAACGTACAGGCTACTGCAGATATCTTTTTTTTAAATGTGTTTTAATTTATATTGGCATTAGGCATCAATAATATTTTTGGATATGGAATAGTTTGGTTAACTTTTAAAAAGGATTTTCTATTTGCTTTTAGTAATCTGCTGAAAATACTTTCTATACATAATCGGTACACTTGTTTAAAATACATTTTTTTAATAAATTTAATTTTTATTATACTTATATCTAATTAATTATTGTGATGTTTTTTCCTAACTACTGCCAAAAACAATATAAAATAAAAAACCATTTAATAAAACCTTAACTAGTTTTACAAAGATGAATTTTATTTGAAACCATAATAAATTTTTGTTCGTAAAAGAAACTTTCTTATTATTATATCAAATTCCACAATTTATTTTTTTATGCCAACTTAGTTGTTATTAAATTTATGTACCCAAATTTATAACGGTTTGTAAGCTAAATAAATGCTTAAAGTGATATCTGTGTTCCCCAAAAAGTAGATCTGACAGCAGAGAAATTATCATTAAAATAATAGCATCACTTAGTTCGGTTACTTCTTAGTAGTTCGGGTTACTTATGGTTACATCTGGAATGTAATTTCATTATTTGGTTATTATTTGGTTATTGATTACATTGTTAAATAATTATTCACATACATTCACAGAAACTTGTTTTTAAATGGTTTGGCTTTAACACGTTGGTAACAGATCTATTATTCTGCGAAAATACCAATTTATATGATATCTGAAAAGTAAATAATTTGGTGTCTTAATAAATTGCAGACTTTTTATAAATATTAAGTCTTAAAATAAGTGGCGAGAAAAAAACATTTTTATTTTTCATGCAACTGTAGAATACATTATTTTTGGTAAAAATCATTAGCTAATTCCCCTAATATACACACTTTTATCCACATAAAAGTTTTATTCAAAAAGATATTTTTTCACATATACGGATTATTTTTCTTTTTCCCGTATTATTTGGCTGTAAAGCTTTTTTTGTCTCTTTTTTAGTTAATGTACTATTTTAATCAAACACTTTTTGTCTAACCATATACAAAAGCATTTTGTGGTTATGAATCCCTTTTAGAGAGCATCAACTTGTATTTTCAAAACCTTTTCTATTAATTTATCTTATTTGAGTTTTAGCTTAATTTATTGCTATTCACCCCATTGCATTAGTTTTTAAAATTAAAAAGTTGATTTTTGGAATTTTTATTTTTACTCTGCTGTTATACCATATACATTAGTACATTTTTCCCTTGCTTCCTGTAAGCCCGGCTAATTGAATTTAGGAATAATCAGTTAAACCACAAGTTGGCAACAATAGCTAGGTATTTAAAACCTAAGACAAAAAGGTGCAAATAGTCTATTTGTTTCCTAAACTGCTAACCAGTTTTGGTTATCTAAAGATAGAGAAACTAAAATTGTTTACAACATTTAATTTCGGACAGAATTGCTGTAAATGCTGCCAAAGCTTTGTAAAATCGTATCCCAAAGAAGTCTGAACAAGTCTATGATAAAGAATATAAAAAGTTTGGGGATTGGATAAAAAATAGTCATATAAAAATTTATCAACGAGACGGTGCTACTTAAATATATCCAGGAATTGGTATATTAAAATTTCAGTTGTAAATTATATTAAAACAGGTACTAATTATGTACATCGATTATAGTCTGGAACATTCCCTATGGATGAAATTTTTAATGTTAAAGAAGACATTAATAGTTAATAAAAATACAAACATTGCAGAGTTAGGCCAGTTTCTAAAGCAATGATCCAAAGGTTAAGAAGCGAAGAAATCAAATATTTCGACTCAAGAAGAAGTTTTGACATTCATCCGTTAAGCTTCCAATTAAACTTTATTGTGGTACGAAGTGGCTCTTTTTCTGCTGGTTAATATCTTGGTTAAACATATAAAGGATAGATGATCCGTAGTAATAGGTAATATTTCCAAAATAAATAAGTAAATGTATATATACAGTGTGCCCCAAATTGGTGGGGAATGTATGGGGATCTTGAAAACCACAATGGATAAAAATTCGTTTAAATGGGGAAAGTTTTGGACAATTATGTTAGTAAGCTAATCCCGTTAACTACATGGTTTTATCTATTCAAGTTTTTGAGAAATTTTGAAAAAACAACTAAAAACATGCATTTTCGAAAATCGGTCATATTTTTTTATAAGTGAAAATTTTTCAAATCTGTAAAAACTTCTTTAAGCAACTTTTTTGTAGAATATGAACGTGTAGTCAATTTTTATTTTCTACTTTCGGGTTTTTGGAATCATCATCAACTTTATTTTTTTCATATGGACGCCATATTGGATTTTTACGCAGCCAAATAGTGCTTTTTATTCTGATTTTAACAATGTATAACATGTTATAATTTAAGAGTTTATAACCTTATTTATTTCAAAAAACAAATATTTTCTCAGTTGGCCTTTAGTAAGTAAAGTATTAGTAATTGTCGAAATAGATAAGCTAAACAGTTATTTTACAGAAATGGGATCGCGAACATAGCTATAACGTTAATACCGTGTTACAACAAAACTATACATAACAAGTTAATTGAAACAAGTGAAAACAAAAACAATGAAAAGTGGTTAAACTAATATTCCTACTAAAAAATAACGACCTAAAATTCAAAATGTTGTCCATTTTTCTCAACATATTAACGATATTTTTTTAAATAGTCCTAACTACCCTATGAATGGTTGACTTAGGTATGTGGAATTCTCTATCAACATCCCTGGCTGAAGATGTTGGATTTTCTTTAAAATGTTGGTTAACTGCAGCATCTCGTTCTCGATATTCTTCAACGTACTTCTTAGGTCGTGGTTTTTTAAAACTTCCGAATTCAAACAAATTTGTAACCAGTTTAAAGTTTGTTAGTTTGGGATGCTGCCTTTCAGGAAAATTGTCAAAATACGTTTGCGCAGCTATTTTAACATTTTTATTGCTTTGGAAATAACATTGCAAAATATCAAATTTTTCTTTAAATAATTAACCATTTTACTTTAATAACGTACCCGAGCTAACTTGATAATGACGCTAGATGACATTTGCCGGAATCGAGGCCAACTGAGAAAATATTTGTTTTTTGAAGTAGATGAGGTTATAAACTCCTAAACTATAACATGTTATACATTGTTGAAATAAGAATAAAATGCACTATTTGGCTGCGAAAAAATTCAATATGGCGCCCATATGAAAAAGTAAAGTTGATGATGATTCTAAAAACCGGAAACGTAGAAAATAAAAATTAACTACTCGGTCATATTTTACAAAAAGATTTGCTATAAAGAAGTTTTTACAGATTTAAAAAAATTTCACTTATAAAAAAAATATGGCCGATATTCGAAAATGCATGTTTCAGGTTTTTTTAAATTTCTCAAAAACCAGAATAGATAAAGCAATGTAGTAAAGGGGATTAGCTTACTAACATAATTGTCCAAAACTTTCCTCATTTAACCGATTTTTTATCTATCGTGGTCCCCTTGCTTGTCAAAATATCGAAAAAATTCATAAGGAAAAGTTATTCAGAATTTTATTTTGTGGCTATGTGGAAAATTTTAAGCCATTTCAATGAAAAAAAAATTGATATTTTTTTTTATAAAAATATTTTTGTTTGGAAAATTTTTCTTTACTTTTTAGAAACAGGTTTTTCAGACAAGAACTAATGTTTCGGCACAATTTTGTTACTTTAGTAAGTTATTCCTTTTTTTCATTTTTTTAAATTGTATTTTTCGGAAACCCAAGTTGTCGCATAGGCATTTTTTAAATACCGTAACTCGGAATTTCAAATATTAATTTTTTATTTGGAGTTATTTTAATTATTACATTAAATTTTTGAAAAGGTTAAAAATTAATATTAGAAATTCCGAGTTAGGGTATTTAAAAAATACCTATGCGACAACTCGAGTTTCCAAAAAATACCATTTTTCGAAAAAAAAGACTTACTTACTAAAGTAAAAAAAAATTGTGCCGAAACATTAGTTTAGGTCTTGAAAACCTGTTTTTAAATGGTAAAGAAAAATTTTTCAAACAAAAATATTTTTATGGAAAAAAAATGTCAAAATTTTTGCTTTTGGCTCAAATTATAACTCTCTATTATAAATGTGGAGAAACACAACGAAGATATGTTGCCAATTTCCACCGAAATATATCAGTAAAAACGATTTTAAAACTGAAGCTCTTATTCGAAGAAACAAAATCGTTACATATTAGAAAAAGGACTACAATGAAAAAAATAAACCGGGATCGAGCTATTCTAAATTATTTTACTTTGTATCCCATGAAGTCAATTACTGACGCAGTTAGAGACTTGAGGTATGGCCCTGCAAGGAGTAGAGTAACCTTTGCGACGGTTCTGAGAACACTGAAATATTTTAAGTATATTCCATACCATGTTCTTTTAATTTTACACATAGCTATAAAATTAAATTCTGAACAACTTATTTTCAAATTTTTTCGATATTTTGACAAATAAGGGGACTTTCGGTCAACCGACCTAACAAAATTCAAATTTACTGCCAAATAACAAATAACAATAGACATCATTCAATTGTTTCTAAGATTTTAAGTGATGCAGAGTCGATCTGCGAAATCCATATTTTTCTAAACGTCATAATATTTTTTTCCATATGTCGCATACTTTCTGGCGGTCACTGTATATATATGACGATGACGTCGGAATTGAAGATAATTATAAAACTTATGGTAAAGAATAATGGAAAAAAGTTCCCAAATTATAATATTACTATTTAGCTAATTGGTGAATCAGTTTTTTAATGAATTGGTATCTTTGTTTTCAAAAAACTCTCTATCTGACATTTTTTACAAGTTTTTATTGATTTTTAAAATTAAAGGAGTAAAATTATATTTTGACCGTCACAAAAGTAAATGGCTTAAGGAATTTTACATCAAATAAATATATAACTTTACATTCAGAACATAACCTCGTCAAAATGTCATATTTAGGCTTTCGAACTGCAAACAATGTATTTTGTATTTTGAAGGGTACACCTATCCCGCCTTAAAAAAAGGCTTGGATAAAACTCGTTGCTCTTTTATTTATTTTGCATCTTTTTTTTAACTTTGAAGTTTCTGTCTCACTAGGAAATTTCATTTTTCATTAAAAAGTATTTCACATGCATTAATTTTGAAATAATTTAAAATTTTTAAAGTGATCAAATACAAAATTGCTTTTAACAATTTGTTTTTAATTAGACCCTTGAGTTCCCTATACACAATACCCTAAATCACATCTTAAGGCTTTTATATTAGCAGGCATTTGGTGTTTAATTCTTTAATAAGAATAATAATAATAATAATAATGTATAATTTGTTTTATTTTTAACAAAGATAGTATTTTAGCTATTTAATTTTATATTATATTTATTAAGATAGTTGATTTATAAATTTACCAGACGTAAATAATGATTCTGGCTATATAATGTCGCTGTGTATGCTTTTAACTTAATGTTGCATCACACTTCTTGCTTTGTTTGGCGAGGTTACACTAGAGACCTCCATTAAAATAATTATTTCGTGTGTCGTATCTTGAAAAATATTTCCATTTTCTTTAAAAGCCAGCTCTGTTTTGTCTATTGTGAGTTTTATTTTCTTCTCTGCTTTTTGGTTTATTTAACTGCAAAATTAAAATACCGTATAAAAAGAATATTAAGAACAAAAGTAAATATACCGACTAAAGAAAAACGTATGCTTACTCTAAGCAATACTTGTTAACTACAGAAATCAATATTATATTTTCTCCTTTCACACAAAACAATAATACAATAAATTTAAATATTGTAAAAACCGAACTGATCAGTTATCATATTTTTTGGATGTTTTTAAGACACCAGATGGTAATGGGGCAGCACTATATGCTCTTCAAACAAAAAGTGAATTAAAATTCCAGGTAGTTAAAAATTTCATCATATATACTTCTATAGTCTAGGAGTGCCGAAAATTATTTCACCTTAATTCCTTTAAATTGCCCTACTGATGATATACTCGTAATTGCATGTTGCCATGGGGCAACCTGGTGCTATATTGTTTAAACCGAATATGTTTAAACAATTACAAGAAATTGTTATTTTTTAACCGGACAATTTTTCTTACATTTTTTATTAAAGTACAAATAAAAAAGGTTATATAACTTTTCACGGTAAAGTTAATATTTTTGGAAATATGGATTTTTAAAAGTTTAAAAAATCTTAAATTTGGATACTTTTGACCAATGAAAAATATATAATATTCTTAATTTTAATGTTTATACCTATTGTTTAATTGTTTATTACCCGAGCTTACAAGTAAAATAAAGCTAATAACTTTTGTAAAATTGAATTAAAAAAAAAACTTATAAAGACAAACTGTAGATAATTTTATTATTAATAGCATTGCTCTTTTTAACAATTTGGGTAAAGTTAATAGTTTTTAAAATAAATGATAAAAAATGATTTAGGACACAGAGAGGCCAATGTAGCGTATGACTGTGAGAGACGGCGATACTTAAAGGTAAGGGACGCTTACTTGTGAGCTCGTGTAATAAACAATCAAAAAACAGATATAAACAATGAATTTTTTAAATCTCAAATAAGGATATTATTAACTCTTGTATAAAGAATAAAAATAAATATTTTTAATGTTTTTTTATTTATATATATATATATATATATATATATATATATATATATATATATATATATATATATATATATATATATATATATATAATATATATATATTATTGTTAAAAGTACCTAAATATGAGATTTTTCGAACCTAAAGAAAATGTATATTTCTAAAAATTTTACCGTAAAGAAGTCCTAGGACCTTTTTTATTTGTATTTTAATAAAGAATGTAAAAAAAATAGTCAGGTTGTAAAATAAGAATTCCTTGCAATTGTTTAAACAATTTCGGTTTAAACAATAGGGCACCAGGTGCATTTATATAATCAGTAGGGCAATTTAAGGAGAATCGTATAAAAAAAAGGTGGACTAGTTTTCGAAACTCATGCGCTGATTCCCCCTGGACTACTAAATCTATAGCAATCTATAAATCCCTTAATTTTATATCACGAAATTTAAACCAACAGTTTGTTATTTTGCCAAACTTCATGTCATTGGCATTGGATAAAAATGAAATAATAAACTAAACCCTAACCCATTATCTTAAAAATCATTGGGTAAGATTACTCTGCGTAACTAACAAGTTACGAAAATGTGGGTTGAAGCTTACAATGGTTTACCTAGGAATAGGTGTGTAGATTGTCTGGTGAAAAAAATATTTTAAAAGGCTTAAATTTTAAATATGGTATTAAAAAAATAGAATATAAGGTGAAAGGAATTTTGGAAAAATACACCTACTATATACTCTTTATTAACCGATGGCATTCCCAAAAAATTATTACCACAAAGATTTAATTGCTCCCAGATGTTTTATAAGTACAATCACACGTATTAAATTTACTCGTGCCTAATATTCTGCAAATTTACATAAAATTCAGACAAATGTAAATAATTTTGAATTAAAAATTATCTAATTTATGTATTTGTTAAATTTTAAAATGATAGCCTTTATATTAATAAACTTGTTTGACCGATGAAGAGAATGAATTTTAGAAATAGATCGTTCTTTTTTATATTGGGACAATTTAGTAAAGATTAAAGTCCATATATTTATGTACCTGGGTGTGTTAAGTAAAGTAAGCGCTAGTTTATCAACAAAAGGCCTAACATTTTGGAGGGAAAAGAAAAAACTTTGCAGGTAGCATGTAGCAGGTTTCACAGGCAAAATACTTTAAAGATAAAAATCAAATTGTAAGCAGGATTATGTTTTTAACGTACTGGACTAACTAAGATTTTCGGTGCCCTAACCTTATATTAGGACACTGGCTTAGTAAACGAAATATTGCAGTAAAGGGTACTGTCGTTTACGTAGTTCATCTTACGACAATAAAAATACACATAACACGCGTTGCACATTATATTTTTAAAATCTTAAATAAATAATGCTTGTTTATGAAAAATGGTTTAAAGTTCTGGTGATTTGGATTTCGGTTGAATACAAGACGATGACCAACTCAATTTGCCGTATCGAAAGTAACGAAAAGTAATCTTGCTATTAATTTACACTGAAATAAATAACCCCAGAAAATGTTTATACATTTGCAGCAACGTACCTAAAAATAATACCTTTATTAGTCTACAATTTTACCTGTTATCATACTAACACATTTTCAGCAATTTTCTAGAAATATAGAGATGTAGAAAAGAAATAACATCAATATTAATTTTACTGATGATAATATAGATATCATAGGAAAAATAATAAGGATATTTTATATTTAAATTCTTTTAAAAACATTTAAATTAAAATTTACAGAAATACGTGAATCAAAGACTTCTTTGTCAATTACAAATATAAACGAAAATATATTGACTGCTAACATACAGCTTATTGGTAACATAATTAATTTACAGGATATTAAAAAGTTTAAAGCCTAATATCTTTATAAGCATGTTTTATTAAATATAATCAGTATAGAAAAAAGCATATCAAATATGCACAGACTCTTTTGATCAAAATGACTGCAACTGCTACAAGCTAAACTACAACAATGAACTTTTATAAAATAAAGAACCAGAATATAGATCTTAAAGATATTTTTGCACTTAAACTCATTTTACTTTCTCTTAAATTTATTGTTTTTTTTTTATATTAATTCCATCATAAAAAATACATTTTAAAGGTTACATTCATTTGAATTCAACATAAAACATTTATATTTCGACGAGCAGTTATTTTAAAAAACAGATTTTTAATCCAATTAAGTTGTATTTAACTATTTTTTTTCATAAATTGCCAAAACGTTTATATTTTAGGAGAAAACTACAAGAGGGAAACTAATTTTTTTGAGTCAAGATACATGCAACACTGTAAAACTAGCTATAACTAAAAAATGGAATTTTAGATGGAAAGATTTTTGTAAAAATACTCCTAGACGATACTCATACGGATACGGATAGTATCTCGGCCAAATTATGACACAAGGATTTAACAGTTTCTAGGCAGCTAGTAACTACCAACATACGCATGAAATTGGGACATGCTTGTTTTCCTGCACATTTATATAAAATCCACAAATTACCTTTAGACTAATGTGATGAGTGTCAAGTTAAATGTGATCTGGGCCATATATTTTTCAGTATAAGAAATTTAGCCTTAACATTGATAACATATTTAAAACTTTAATAACTAAATGTAAAGTAAAATGTCCTTTCAATTTACTGCACCTTCTATCTCTACAAAAGGTAAAAGTATACAACGTCCATTTGACTTGAGTAAAAATACTTTTAACAGTTCTTATCCCAAATTTCCTTTGGTTCAGCAGTCTAGACTATGTCTATATTAAAAAGTCGCCCTGACACCCAAGTGGCGTAAAGTCCGTATCCTTGTCTTTATGTGTTAACAGCCTCCACTTTCCTTATATGTTTAAGTTAAAAATTAAATTAGCCATTTTGGATGAACATGGATGGATGGATATATAAATTTTTAATGGTATTATATATAGTTTTTTTCTTTTTTATTGTATGTTTTTATATTTTGCTATTATATAATTGTAAATAGTTATTAAACTTACACATTGTGACTGGCTAAATGGCAAAAATAGCGTCAAGCCAAAAAAATAAATAAATAAAAATACAATATTTTTTTTTTTTTAATATTTGCCTTTATTGTAAAGAAATCTAAAAAAAGTTTTCTTTAAGACTTTTCCCATTGTTGATATAATATTATAGTATTTTTTTAAATTAGGATAAATAAATTTTTATTAAGAAACACAGTTTTTGTTTAGTTTTTAAATTACCTAAGCAACATTTTCATATATATATATATATATATATATATATATATATATATATATATATATATATATATATATATATATATATATATATATATATATATATAATATATATATATATATATATATATATATATATATATATATATATATATATATATATATATATATATATATATATATATATATATATATATATATATATATATATATACATATATATATATATATATATATATATATATATATATATATATATATATATATATATATATATATATATATATATATATATCTCATTTAAAATGAAATATTTTAAAGAAAATAGGTAATGTCGCGTTGCCCTGTATTTTGTTTAGACTCGCATGTTTGTAGGAAGGGTGCAGAATTTCTTGTAACAATTTCTACTCTATTTTATCCTTACTTTTTCTAGCAGTAAAATTACCTGCAATATTTTTATACAGGACTAATTGATAATTTAAGTTAAGTTAAAAAGTGCATTATTGAATATATATTAAATGTCTTTGGGTTTATTTATTTCTGACAAAAATCTTAATTTAAAATGCAATACCCTAAATTACGTTATAAATATTAGCAATGGGCACATTATTCAGGCTAATAGAGTAATTTTACGCTATGTTCTGGTAAAATATTATCAACGTATGTAATATTTTTGTGTCAACTCCAGAAAAATTACTTGTGCGAAGCTTAATTTAAAAAGTTGGCCATATTCCGACCAACTTATAATAACGTTAAAAGGTCTAAAATCGTCTTTAAGACAAAAGTAATGTATTTTTTAATCTCTAAAATAATACATTTTTATTTCTTATTTTTCCTAATATTTCATCTTGTATGAAGTTGATTAGTTATTTAAATTTTATAAGAGTTTTTTAAGTTTCTGTTTTAGGTAATCTGCAAGTTCGTCATTCAATAGACTCTTCACAAGTTTATACTTTATGGCCTGGACCAAAGCAGTTTTTTTATGTCTGGTAACACAAAAAAGTTTTTGTAATAAATATAATGTAGTTGTAGTGTACTACTTTTAGTAGCTAAAATGTTCAAAATGTCAGTTTAATGTAAAATATACCGGGTGACACAGCAGACATGTAACAGCTCATAACTTTTTTATGTATTAACATTAATTTTTGAAATTTGGGTAATGCACCTGTCATAAGGACACGCTTTTATTGACAAAAAAAAACAATTTTTTTAGTTTTACCGGAAGTAACCCCAAATTCAAAACTTTAAAAAGCACCCTGTATATATTTTTAGCCTACCTGATCCGCCCTAAAATTCTATTTTTAACCATGTGTTACATTTTTTGTCATTTGATTTTAGTATGGCTGCCAAAATCAATATTTTTCACAAAATTTTAGTAAGCCATGACGTGTCAATAACAAATGATCAGCATGTAAAAGACGTTTAGATGTGAAGAATAAGGCGTAAAAATATTTGTGATTTTGTTACTTTTTATCTAATTAATAAGAGTTAAAAATAAAAGTTAATTTTTAAAATTTAAGAAAAATATTTTTTAACGCTCAATATCTCAAAATCCAAAATAGGAAACACCAATTTTTCTTTAATTTAACTTTAGATCAAATATTTACTAATTCATATAATCTATCAAAATTAGTATGCAGAACTGACTTTTTTTACCAAAATCACAAAATTGTACATATCTACTCTCTATTAATTCGCAAATCCTTATAATAAGTATAAGTACAGGTAACAATTAGGCGCCAAGTAAGCAGTGTAATACCCCAGAATAGGGATAACAAAAATGGTAAGAGATCCATAAAATAAAAAGACAATTTTTTGTTACAAATCAAAGAAATTTAATTAATAATTAAACCTATAACACAAAGGTGAACTAAACAATTATTATAGAAAAAGGTAAATATGTATAATTTTGCGTTTTTAATAAAAAGTCAGTACTTTATACTAGTTCTGATAAATTTTATGAAATAGTAAATTTTTAATCTAAAGTTACATTAAATAAAAATTGGAGTTTCCTATTTTGGATTTTGAGATTATAAGCGTTAAAAAAATATATTTCCAAAATTTAAAAAATTAATCCCTATTCGTAATGCTTATTACTAAGATAAAAATTAACAAAATCACAAACCTTTTTACACCTTATTGTTCACATCTTAACGTCTTTTACATGCTGGTCATTTGTTATTGTCACGTCATGACCTAGTAAAATTTTGGGAAAAAAATTTTGGCAGCCATTTTAAAATCAAATGACAAGAAACATGGCAAAAAATTTTGAGGGTTAGTGTAAAATATAAAGAGGTTATAAAAATTTTAGTCCCGGTAAAAGAAAAAAAAATTTTTTTTTAAATTTTAAAGGTGTCCTTATGACAGGTGCATCACCCAAATTTAAAAGTTAATTTTAATAAATAAAGATGTTATGGGCTGTTACATGTCCGCTGTGTCACCCGGTATATTTGTCTAAATCATGCACATAAAATAGGTTAAAAAGAGCAAAATATAACTGCTAAATAAAAAAGAAATAGTAAACAATTCAGAAGCAATTTACCTGACATAATTTTTAAACACTTTTATATTTAATTTGTTCCTTACTATATGCCTTTGCTTTGTACATACATACCACATTAAATATTTTGTTTTTAGGTAACAAAAAACTTTACTAGCCCTGGATTTTCATCTTCACCATCTACTAGCATAACTCTCACGTACCTAAAACAAATGAGAAACGAGAATTTAGTATATTTTAAGTGTATTACCTACTATACAATAGAAATAATAGTACAGGAAATGAAGCTGAAAAAATGGCAAAACCTCCCCAATTTTTCTCCAGCAGAGGGAAAAAATTTGGTATTAGGCTCATTTCACCCTCCAGTTTATTTTCTATATTGAGCAGTTGCACGCTTTTGGTTTTTTAAGGTGAAAACTACCCCTGATTGTAAAAAATTATAAAACAACATTTTAAACTTTAATATGATCAAAATTTGGTTCTGATTAGTTAAATAAATTTTTATACTTTAGGATAAATTCATAATATTTCAACCCTTAAAACCACCCTTGTTAACTTAATAAAAAAATTTATCCCTAAAAGAATTAGAGGGAATATGACAGTTCACCATCACCCCTGACCCGGGTCAGACGTTTATCTTAAAATCTCGACGTAATTAAATAATTAGGAATCTTGTGCGACGCATTATTTAGGGGGGTGGCCAATACTATCTGTCAAATGTCAAAGTCACCTGTCACCTGTCAAATGTTGCCTGTCAACTGTCATATGTCGCGACCCCGTGACTTAGGAAATTTACACGTGGATGAGTTGTATCTTGGGTCTTACCAAGCGCTAAAAAAAAGGCGCCTGTCCCTGTCAAATGCCACCTGTCAACTATATACGTCAAAAAACCCCGTGACTTAGAAAAGTTTTTACGGGGAGACCATCAGGGCACGCAA